>JAGFNQ010003376.1:352094-486273 GCA_024364735.1 Boesenbergia rotunda | reverse complement strand
ATGCCAACAACATTCTAATTGACTCAAGTCTGGCTCTGGGGTATAGGTTTCATCATAGTCTAATCCTTCGACTTGACTAAACCCTTTTGCTACTAAGCGAGCTTTATTTCTAACTATTTCCCCTTGGTCATTTAGTTTGTTCCTAAATACCCACTTAGTATCTATAATAGACTTGCCCTCAGGTTTAGGTACTAGTTCCCAACTTGGTTTCTCTTAAATTGGGCAATTCCTCTTGCATAGCTATGATCCAATTAGGATCAGGTAAGGCTTCCTCTATAGTCTTAGGTTCAATTTTTGAAATTAGTGCGATCTTACTAAGATTTCTATAGGAAGACCTAGTTCTGACTCCTAAGGTTGGATCACCCACAATTTGATTTGAAGGGTGACTGAGTCTGGGTTTCTTGGTTCTTCTAGAACTTGGTTCAGCCTCAGGTCCACTGGATGGTTTGATTCAGTATTTTGTTCAATTCCTTGGGTTGGTTCAATTATTGGTTCAGTTGATGTAGTAGTTGGTTCAAGAGTCAGTTCATTTAGAGGTTCAACTAGTGGTTCAATTGATGGTTCAATAATTTATTCATTATCTTCCTGATCTATATTTGATTGGTTTAGGTTTTGGTCATCAGATTTAGGATTAGTCTCCTCATCAAAGATTACGTTAGTTGTTTCTTCAATTTTGTTAGTTTGTTTATTGTAAACCCTATAGGCTCTACTAGTTGTTGAGTATCCTAAGAAGACTCCTGGAGTTGACTTAGATGAAATTTACCTGGGTAGTCCTTGGTGTTTAGGATATGTACTTTGCACCCGAAGACCCTTAGGTAATGTAGGTTTGGCAGTCTATGATAATATATTTCATAGGGAGTTTTATTGTGTCTTTTGTTAATTAGGACCCTATTTTGGATATAGCAAGCCGTACTTATTACTTCTGCCCAAAATTTGTTAACTAGGTTGAATTCATTGAGCATGGTCCTAGCGGCTTCCTGAAGGGTTCTATTCTTTCTTTCTACTATCCCATTTTGCTGGGGGGTTCTAGGACAAGAAAATTCGTGAATATATCCATTTATTCTACAGAATTCCTCAAACCTTTGATTCTCAAACTCTCCCACGTGATCACTCCTAAGTCTTTTGATTTTGGTATCATTTTGATTTTCGATTATCTTACATAGGTCAATAAACATGTTTAGGGTTTCATCCTTAGTTTTTAGGAACCTAACCCAGGTAAACCTAGAGTAATCATCGATAATGACTAAGCAGTACCGGTTTCCGCTTAGTGACTTGGCTCCATGTGAATCAAACAGGTCAAGGTGCAGGAGCTCAAGTGTGGCTTGGGTTAAGTCTGATTGAATTTGCTTGCGACTAGACCTGGTTTGTTTACCTTGGTTACATGAGTTACATATCGTGTTTTCATAGTTCTTAATTTTTGGTACTCCTTTAATTAGATCAAGTTGGGTAATTTTGGAAATTAGTCTAACATTAGTGTGGCCTAATCTCCTATGCCACAGGTTGGATTCTTCTAATTGAGTTAAGAGACATTTTGGTACTACAGGTAGATTGATAGTTTAAATATTATTTTTTCTAGTACCCTTAAGCATGACTTCTGAGTCTTGAAGATTTCTAATTAGGCAGTCAGAGTTGGTAAATGTAACTACATAGCCAGTATTGTTGGTGCTTGGATGGCTAGAGAGGGGGGGGGGGGGTGAATATAACCAGACACAAAATTCTTTCTCTTTTAAAAGGTTCTGCACTTCAAGGGTTAGTAGCAACAGCGGAAGCAATACAAAACAGAGAAACAAAGTTGCAGAAACTAAGACCCTAAACTAAGCGCAAGCTCAAAAAGCTAACAAAGAGTATTTACAAGGTTCGGGGATAACTTGCCCCTACTCCTTGGCGTGCCCGTAAGGTGGGAGATCCCTTGATCGTCGGCAGATCAAGCCTCAGAAAATCCAGATAGAATGGAATCTCCTTCTCGGTGGAGTAACCTCTTCACAGCGTTTCAATCAGAATGAAGGAAATAAGTACATAGAAACACGAGAAGGCTTACAGAGCACTTAGAACAAAAGGAACACAAGAGAACTCTCCACCGAGCTCCACTTAGCACAGATCTCACGCAAGAACTCCCTGCTCTTCGTGTCTTCTTGCTGATGGACTCGCCAAGCTCTCTGCCTCTTCCAAGTGCTCAAGAGTATGATCAAAGTTGTCGCTCAAGTGATTCACAGTTGCTTGCTCAAAGAGATGGATCGAAAATTCTCCAAAATTGTTTCTGAGACTTCTTCGCCACCAAGCTCTTAAGCCTCTGCCAACTGATCGCCAGGTCACAGCCACCCCTCTGCAGCTCCCAGCTGCTCAACTGCAACTGCCCAGCTACCCTGGCCTCTCCTGGACTCCCTGAGCTCCCCTCAGCATCTCAGTGGCACAGTCGTCCGTTGAAACCTGAGAAGGAAAACTGCCAAACCTCTGATATAGCAAAAGACTCCAGTTGACCCTCCTTGGATGATCCCTGAGTTATCTGCACACTTAGCAGATGATTAGCACACCAAATCAACAGAAGATCAAGTATCAGCCGAATCAGAGCAGAGAACAGTAGGAAATCAGAACGCAATCAGACGTCTGACAGCGGATTTGAATTAAAGCTCTCAGCTACTGATCGGTCACCGGACCGATCAGAGTGAACCCTGATCGGTCACCAGATCGATCAGGATAGGCTCAATCCGATTAGGCTCCAGCCTGATCGGTCCCCAGTGAGAAACCCGAAATTGTGACTTTCTAGTGATCGATCACCAGATCGATTCCAAGTCGTGGATCGGTCACCAGACCGATCCACCCCTTCTCTGAGGATTTTTCCAGCTTCGCAGGCCAACCCTCTTGATCGGTCATCGGACCGATCAGAGTGGGTCCTGATCGGTCTAGTGACCAATCAGGCCACTCTTCGACCGATCAGGCTCCAGCCTGATCGGTTATAATAAGAAGCCCGCGACAATTGATCGTTCACCAGAACGATCTGAAGGTCTCCCTGATCGGTCACCAGATCGATCAGGAGCCGAACAGAAAAGCTTCTGTTCTCTCCCTGATCAGTTACCAGACTGATCAGGAGCCGAACAGAAGACAACCAAAGTCTCGACCGATCAGACATCACTGGATCGGTCACCAGGCCGATCCACGAAGGAAGTTCGTGCCAACTTCCCTGATTGGTCACCAGACTGATCCAGCCAAGATCAATACCACTCTATGTCAAGAGAATGAGCCTCCTTGCCTTCTCTGACTCGTGCTCAGTTCCCCGGACCAAGACTCCGTGCCCAGCTTCACTCACCGGGGCTTCATTCAACCTAGCTTCCCAAGCTAGGACCTGGCTTCACTCACCAGGATTTCAGTCAACCAAGCTCCCCAAGCTAGGACCTGACTTCACTCACCAGGATTTCATCCAACCTAGCTTCCCAAGCTAGGACCTGGCTTCATTCGCCAGGGTTTCATCCAACCTAGCTTCCCAAGCTAGGACCTAGCTTTACTCGCCAGGATTTCATCCAACCTAGCTTCCCAAGCTAGGACCTGGCTTCACTCGCCAAGGTTTCATCTAACCTAGCTTCCCAAGCTAGGACTAGCTTCACTCACCAGGATTTCATCCAACCTAGCTTCCCAAGCTAGGATTTCAATCACTCGGTGCCCAGTCCCCAACCAGGACTTAACCCCAATCATCTCATTAACCTAAACTAAAATCGGTGTCAACACCAAAACAACAATCAGGGTCAGACTGCATCAACAAGTATAATATAATTGACTTATACTGAGCAAATTAAATTTGAAATTCACAACCAAGAGTACCTTTTTAATTACGAAGTCAGATTTGAGTTCAATGTTACCTGGCCTAATGACTTTGAGTGTAGCATTGTTACCAAATGCTACTGAGCCTAGGTTCTTGAACTTGAGTTTGGTGAATTTCAATTTGTCTCCAGTCATGTGTCTGGACCATCCACTATCCAACATCCATTGGTCCAAATCTTTATGTTCCTACACATAAAGTATTTATTGATTTGGATCCAATTAGAATTAAGGATAGCTTAAATTGATTTTCATAACCTAGTCTGTCTCACCCAATCTAGTGTTATCAATCACATTAACCTTATGGGTTTTGTGAGACAGATTTTAACAGAGATGAAGATTTTAATTTTGAAATCATGATTGATTTTAAAAGGTTAAATTAATTTTGAAAGTTAAGTTTTATTTTGAAAAGTGATTGAATCTAAGATTAATTGAAATTTATGTTAGATTCAAATCTGACAATAGTAAAGTGAATCTGATTTTCAATAATTGGCTTCCAGGTCTTGGCGAGGCACTAGGCCTTCTTTGGCCGTAGCCTTATTGGATCATCAACCCTTTCCTTGACAAAACCTTTTATTGAAAATTCATCTTCAAGTTACTTCTTGAAAGATTTTGGTCTAACTAGTTTGGGGCTTGGATCGGTAGCTTCGGCTAGTTCCACCAAAATGGCTTCCCTAACGCACTATCATCTCACCTCCACCCAATACTATCTTATTCAAATTTCAATTAAGTCATTTTAGTCCTTAGTCTAACCAGTCCTAGGTCTAAGCATAATAAATTGCAGAAGGAAATAAACAAGCAAGCATGCAATAAAATTAAAAAAAACTCATCTAATTATGAAAATTATTTTTAAATTGGTTCCCCCTGGACTATAGCCTCGATAATGATTAGGCAAGATGTGAATCTTGTCCTTGGGGATCCAATACTGGTTTGGTCCAGCTTGGTTGTTCAAGCAAAGCTTGAGGACCCATGCTTGAACTTTGGCTCTAGGTTGGTTCAATACAGCATAATACGACCGTTGTCTCGACTTGGTTCGATACCCTAATCCAGATTCGATTAAGAACAGACTTCTATTTTCCAAGGATCATGTCAAGACCCTTGGAACCCTAAGTGAATCGTTCTAAAGCCACTCTAAGCTCCTTGACTTGAGTTTTCAAGGAGGAATTCTCTCTCTCAAGCTTTTCAACTTGAGTAGAGTTTCCTTCTTGAACTTTCTCGGTCAAGGATCTCGAGTCGGCTTCCTCTTTCAGGAGTTTTACTTCCTGTCGGAGGGACTCGACCCGAATTTTGGCTTTCGCCAAGTTGCGAGATAAATAAGCAATTAATTTAGATAATTCAATTTCAGAATAACCTCTTACCGTTATTTGACCGTTTTCCGAGATTGTGAGCCTTCCATCGTCTGGCTCCGATTCCGATCCGGTTCGATGTCTTCTGAAGCGGTTAAAGCGAGAAGATTTGATTGTGGGGCCTCTTCTTCTTCTTCAGAGGAAGATTCATCCCAGGTGGCTTGGAGAGCTTTCTTCCTTCGAGTCTTCTTGGCTTCCTTCAGATTTGGGCATTCTGATTTGTAATGTCCCTTCTTATTGCATTCATAGCAGGTGACATTCATTTTGCCTTTTGAAGTTGAAGGTTCAGCTGGATCTTCCTTTCTTCGGCTTGCTTTCTTTCTGTTTGTCTGATGCTTCAGCTCCTTGTAGTAGTCCCGAGCTAGCCGAACCAACTTGGGTCGATCTCCTTCACTGTCTTCTGAGTCTGAGTCTGAGTCAGACTCAAGTGCTGGTTGAGGCTTCTTCTTGGCGACTTTTCCTTGGGATTTACTTGCAATAAAGGCAATACTTTTCTCGACCATTGTGGAGTTAGTCTGTTCATGCAATTCTAATTATGAAAAAAGTTCATCTAATTTAATTTTTAAAAGGTCCCTGAAAACCTTGTAAGCATCTACCATAGATGCCCACAGTGTGTTCCTTGGAACGCGTTTAGGGTATACCTGATTAGATCATGGTTCTCTACCTTGTGACTTATTGTATGCAGCCCATTCATCAGCTCCTGGATTCTGGCGTGGAGCTGTGCTGCTGATTCTCCTTCATTCATCTTTATCATGTAGAGTCTATTCAACAACAGATCCCTTTTGCTGATTCTGGTGTCGAGGTACCTTCGTGCAGCTCAATCAGCTTGCTCCAAAGTTCTTTGGCGCTGTTGAAAGGTCCCACCCGGTTCAGCTCTTCCTTGGTCAATCCACATTGCAACGTCAGGGTTGCCTTTGCATCAGCCTCAATCTTCTTTTTTAGAGAGGCGTCCCATTCAGAGTAGTGCTGTGCCACTCCTTCTGCGTTCTTGGGGATCTCTAGGCCAGATTGGATAATTATCTACATGTCCACCTGATTTTTCAGGTGGACTTCCATCCTGCTTTTCCAGTAGGAGAAATCTTCTCCACTGAAAAGCTGTGGTCTGGCTGTGCTGAATCCTTCTTGCATGACCATAATATTTTCTGAAAAAAAGAAAGACAAAGAAAACTTGCTCCAAGACTTAGTCTTGGATTAGTAGTGCGGAAGAAAATTAATAGAAATGAAAAATGATCGAGTGGTGTTGCACCAACCTCGATTAACGAGAAAGATTGGAAAAAAATTTAAAATAATTCCGTAAATCCGAAAAAAAATTCTCAAATTGGTGGTTGCACCAAATTTGAGTCACCCGCTCTGATACCACTTGATGGATCGGAGAAATCGATAGAGGGGCTCTAGTTGGATCGGAGAAATCGATAGAGGGGGGGGTGAATATCGATATCAATTTTTCGGATAAAAACAGAGCAGTTACGCACGGAAAATAACTGAACACACGCGAACACAAGTCGGTTTTACTTGGTTCAGAGTCGCGGTCGGCTCCTACTCCAAGGCCCACGGTCCTTGACCGTTTACTTTGGGCAATTCTATAGTCGTAAAAAGGTTTTACAAATTGAGTACAGAAATAGAACCGAAAATTAACTTTGCTACACTTTTCGTTACCGACACCCGAGGTGGATCGAATTTCGGAGCAAAGGGTCGTCGTCGGCGCTGGAATCTCGAAGTCGAAGCTGGTCGGAGTGTAGCGCTTGAACGAAAAGTCTTGGAGCGTTGAGAGCGATGTGTGTTGAAGCCTTGGGGGTGAACCCCCTTTTATAGCACCCATAGAGGCGCCTGTGTCGATGGGGGCACCTACACGTGGCCTTCCCTGCACGATCTCTTATCTGCAGGCTTGGTCAGCGCTTATCCATCTTGACTGGGGCGCCTGAGCTGATGGGGGTGCCTGTATGGTCCCGGGCACCTGAGCTGAGTACTTCCAGAGGCTTCTTGGTAGTTTTTCTTCGCTTGCTTTGGTTTAGCCTTCAACTGGGGCGCCTGTATCCATACGGGCACCTAGCCCCAGTGAGGCACCCCAGCTGCAGAAAACCAGTCCTTCGATCCCTACAACCAATGTTAGTCCAAAGACAACAAGAAGCAAACATGTTAGCCATTACAGCCAAAGCTGTCTTGGTTCTGACTTTGGGTTTCCCAAATGGAACCCTAGGTCAAACCGACGCCTACTGTTCCCTCGCACGGGGAACGTGTCCTCACCTACTCCTCTTAGGAGAGTTTACCTTTTGCCAACCGGCTCCTCCGATTGACTTTTGCCCAATCCACCTGATCAGGTCTTCGTGTCCAGTCCGCGACCAGGACTTCTTGCCCAACTTCCGGTCAGGTCTTCGGTGCCCAGCCCTTCGCCAGGAATACTTGCCCAGTCCTCGACCAGGACTTCTTTGCCCAACTTCCGGTCAGGTCTTCTTGCCCAATCCTTGACCATGACTTCTTGTCCAACCCTTTGCCAGCACTTCTTGCCTAGTGTACCTAGGACTTTTCCTGCACACTCAGTAATGTTATTAGATCACAATGACACCTTAACTTCTGAACCCTTTGCCATTATCAAAACACAAGTTTTACTTAGGTGCTTCCTGCACCAACATTAATCCCAAGAAGGGAAGATAAATGCCTAGGAAGGTGGGTAAGTCTAGGAATGCCCAAGGTGGACATATTGATTCTAGGTTTGAAAACCTAGAGTGGGAAAATCAAGCTTTAAGGGCAAAGCTTGATAAATTAGAGAATACCCTAGATAGATTCACTATTAGATCTAGGGTTTAGGTATGGTGTTGGGAAGTCAAAAACCCAACAATTGTAGATCGGGTTTAGGATACCGATCTATGTTCTCCGATGCCAATGAAAAGAAATATGCTAGGGTAACATATAACTATGGCAAGGAGGAGAAGTCCAAGAATGGCAAGGAGTGTCATTTAAGGGTAAAAAGACCTTAACTAAGGACAAGTTGTCCAAAGTTAAAGGGAAGAAATGCTTAACCAAGGACTAGGTGTCCAAAGTTAAGGAAGTTAAGGTTGTAGGCCAATCACCGGAGGTACACTGGTGTGACCTAGTGTTTGTTGAGTCACCTAGGGAGGTGGCTAAGGCTAAGAGCTCAAGGGGGAGCTCTAGGAGCCAAGTTGGGACCCATGGTCTTTAGATCCCGGGAGGTTTCTCTCGGAAGTCTAGATGGGTTATGGAGTGTGCCAAAGGAGTTGGAGACATATTTGAAGTCTCAATCCTAGGGGATTGACACATTGGTTTGAGTATCATGCATAAAATATGACATTGGGGGTCATATAGCATGGAAGTTGGTTTTTGATGTGTAAATGTCATATAAACCAATGCTAGGGATGCATTGTGGGTTGGAATGGGTAGATACATCAAAGGGAAGCCAAAACTAAGACTTTAGGTCAAGGTTAAATTGACCATTTAGATAGCTTTGAGTTTTGTGTCAATCTTGGGATTGGTGATAGATACATTTTTGAATGTATTTTTTCCAAGTAGACATGGGTGCCACAAATCTCCCAATAAAATTTGAAAATTTTTGGAGATTTATGAAATTTCTGGTGCATTTCTAAAATTGGGTCAGAAATGCTGAAATATAGGGTATCAGTCAAGGGTGAGCATTCGGTTAAAACCGAACCGAACCGAAATTAACAAAATCGAATTGAACCGATTTTTTTTATCAAACCGAACTGACCGAATTAAAAAAAATCAAACAAACCGAACAGATATTTTATCGGTTAATTCGGTTTTTAACCGAATTACCGAATTATCCAAAAAAATAGTTTTTAAAATAAAATTCAGTTTGTTGTAAATAAAAATTACTTTTTTTAAAATAAAAAATTAATTTTGGGTTAAAAATTCAGTTAATTCGGTCTATTCGGTTTAACCGAATAGGAATGTTGAAAACCGAAACCGAACCGAATTAATCGAATTAACCGATTTAAAATTCGGTTATTTTTTTGGTTTATTCGGTTTAACCGAATTTTTGCTCACCCCTAGTATCAGTCGACTGCCCCATGGGGCAGTCGACTGAACTCTCTGTGGGTTTACGGTTTGAAGGCGCCAATCGACTGGTAACTATCGTAGTCGACTAATATAGGCTAAAATATTTTTCAGCAATCAAAAAGTGTCGTAATGATGTAAAACAAGTGTATAATCTTATGAGGGGTTAATACACTTTGTTTATAATCATTAGAGGTTAAAGGATCTAATAAGAGGAAAATTGTTGGAGTCCTTTTGATGTGTGGCAAAGGGGGAGAAGTGTTGGGTATAAGTGCGAAACCAAACACGTCTTTGCAAGAAATCCTAGGTCAAGGGGGAACTTAGGTAAAGGGAGAGCATTGTTACTCATTTGGTGGCAAAAGAGGAACCTTGAAGAGGTTCTTAAAAGCCTTTGTAAGTCCAATGTTGGGAGAGCCTTGGAGAGGTTTTAAAATGCCCGGTTGGTAAAAATCCTAACTCTTGAGGAGGTTAGGTGTGGGGATGCCTTGTAATAGGATCCATGCATGTTTGCATTGCATGTACACTGGCGGTATAAGTCCAAGGTCAAGCCTTGGCAACGTAAGTCCAAATGGTTGTTAGCATTGTATTTGCTATTTGTTTTCCCTAACTTAGACGTATTGCCAAACATCAAAAAGGAGGAGATTGTTGGGGCAATCTATGGTCCGGAGTGACCATGTATTTTGATGTTTGGGAAAGGGTTTAAGTTAGGGTTTCATGTTGATCTAATATGTGTATTTGAGTGTGCAGGTTTCCAGAATACACATAGACTTAGTTGGACGTCTTTGAGTCCGGTGAAGGGTGGCATGGGGAGACGAGCCATGGGCTTGCATGCATCCGAGGACCATGGACAAAACAGGGACGATGAGCCGAGGGAAGCGAACTTCAAGGCATATGCGAAGGATGGCATGGGGAGACGAGCTGTGGGCTTGCATGCATCCGAGGGACGAGAGCCAAAGTCGAAGAGGGCTTGAGGGCAATAGGTCGAGGCTGCTGGATGAAGAGTCAACTAAGTCGTGAGGGTTCGAGTGCTAAGAGAAGTGTATTCGGGAAGGGAAATCCTAGGCTTAGGAAGTTGGCAGTCGACTGATGCTTGGATTAGTCGACTGATGCTTGGATCAGTCGACAGATGAAGAGCACAGAAAGATCAGTCGACTGATCCTATTATCAGTCGACTGATGCTGACTAGAATTCGAAGCGTCGGGCTGTGACATTCGAATTCAAGTGGACCAGTCAACTGATGATAGCACCAGTCGACTAGTAATGGTCATTTCAGCCAAGAGCTCTATTTAAGAGAGCTCAATTTTGGCTGAGAGTTCTTGACGAAATAAGCATGGTTAGAGCTTATTAGTAGTCTTCTAGTGCTCAATTGTTGTCGAGGGTTTGTGGCGAGATTTCTCCACCCACAAGGAGCGACAAGAGCTAGCCGGAGGTCTTCTGGGGACTCATCCACCGACGGATCGGGATCGTCCAACTTACCGGCAGCCATGGAGTAAGAGCCTTATCTCCGAACCACGTAAATTGGTTTGTCTTCTTAGTTGTTAGGCTTGTTATTTGTTATTCTGCTTGCGTACTAACAACGTGTAGGAAGAAAATCGCAATCAAAGTGGGTGATCGGCTATTCACCCCCCTCTAGCCGTATGTCAAGGTCCAACAACTATAACCAGAGGAAGGACGAGATGAGTTATAAATACAATCACGATATATGAATTAGAGGATTTGGTATCTTATGCACTTATCACAGTAGCAGAAATCCTACATCTTTTGGATGATGGTTCATAGCTCTAAACAAGTGAATGAGTGCTATAGCAGAGGAGATAGAGTCACATTATAAAAATCAAATGTGATATCTGTTGGAGCAATCTATAGTCTGTGAGACGATGTGTTTTGATATTTGTGCAATGATTTTAGGTTTACCCTTGTGTTTGAAATGTGTATTTATGTGTGCAAGTTCTGCAGGATACACATATGACTCAGCTTGATAGCTTCGGGTCCGGTGAAGGATGGAGAGGCATCTGAGGGACCATGGATAAGATAAGAACGATGAGCCGAGGGAAGCACACTTTGAGGCATACGCGAAGGATGACATGAGACGAGCCGCGGGCTTATATGCATCTGAGGGACGAAAGTGAAAGTCGAAGAGGCTTGAAGGTATCATGTCGAGGCTACAAGAAGAGTCAAGTGAGTCGTAAGGGTCCGAGTGCTGAGTGAATTGTACTCGGAAAGGGAAACCCTAGGTTTAGGATTTGGGCAATCGGCTGGTGTGGGATCAGTCGACTAGTAGAGGTTACAAAAGATCAGTTGACTGGTGTCGGCTGAAATTCAAACGTTGGGTTGTAACGTTCGAATGTGGGTGGAGCAGTCGACTAGTGTTGGCACCAGTCGACTGGTAATAGCTAGTTCAGCCACGAGTTATATTTAAGGGAGCTCGGTTTGGTTGACTAGGGTTGATGAAATTAACTTTGGTAAAAGGCCAATTAGTAGTCTTGGTGCTCATGTGTACTTGCAAGGTTGTGGCGAGGTTTCTCCACCCACAAGGAGCTACACGAGCTAGTTGGAGGCTTTCCGGGGACTTATCCACTAACGGATCGGGATCGTCCACTTTACAGACTGTCATGGAGTAGGAGCCTTATCTCCGAACCACATTAAATTGGTTTGTGTTCTTATTTATTGTTATTCTGCTTGCACACTAACAATTGTAGGAAGAATCATGAAACAAGTGAGTGATCGACTATTCACCCCCTCTAGCCAACCTACGATCCCAATAATATCTAGTGGAACTTCGTAAGGTAAAGTGAGATATAGGGTGCAAGATGGGTATTCAAGAAAATTGAAGCAATGTTAGAGGGAGAAGAACTGAAGTTCAAGGCTCATTTGGTAACAAAGGGGTACTCATACAAAAAGAGGATTGACTATAATGAGATATTCTCTCCAGTGGTGAGACATCCGTCGATCATGGCAATATTAGTATTGGTGACACATCACGATTTGCATCTAGAACAAATGAATATGAAGACGATTTTTCTTCATGATAATTTAGAGGAGTAGATTTTTATCTCACAACATAATGGATTTAGTCAACCTGAACAAGAGTGTTTGGTTTGCAAGTTGAAGAAAGCGTTCTATGGATTAAAACAATCTCCTAGGCAATGGTAAGAGAGTTTGATTCGTAGATGATTTAAAACAGATATGGGAGATGTGAGTATGATTATTGTATATACATAAAAAGTCTAGAAGATGGATCACTAGTTTTCTTATTACTATATGTGGATAACATGCTTATTGTTGTAAAGAAGATGAAAGATGTTACCAAATTAAAGAGGTTACAGAGAAAGAAATTTGACATGAAAGATTTGGGTGAGGCCAAGAAGATTCTTATGATGGAGATTCACAGAGATTGAGTTGCAAGGAAATTATGGGTATCTCAACGTAGCTATATAGCGAAGTTGGTGACTACATATCTGGTGCACCATTTTAAGTTATCCAATATACAGTGACCAAAGATGGATAAAGAGATACAAGAGATATCAAGAAAAAAAATAATGAATCAGGTAATAGGCGAACCTAGGGTGACCAGCCCGGCCCTACGGAAGTTTTCCATGGGTCGCTAAGGTAAATCGGGAAGCCCTCACAACAGGCGGTTCAAAGGCCCAACATCCCAGAGTTCGCACCTCATTTGGAGGAAAAAATCCTACAAAATTCATCATAGCTGGGGATCGAACTGTGGATGCTTGGAATGATGACTAGTCGCCCTACCGCTACACCATAGGCCCGGGAGCGCAATGATTAACCAGGTTGGGAACGTCGAACCTTGGGTGACTGACCTGACCCCACGGAAGTTTTCCAACATCCACCAGGTAAATCGGGAAGCGCTCGCGGCGGGTGGTCAGAAGCCCAACATCCCACGGTTGCACACCTCATTTGAAGGATTTTTTTTTACAAAATTCCCTGTAGCTAGGGATTGAACCATGGGTGCTTGGGAGATAACTAGTCACTCTTTCGTTGCACCATAGCCTTGGGGCTGATCCAAGAAATGTCAAGAGTTTTATATGCTAGTGTAGTAATTGATTGTTTGATGTATGTCATGATGCAGGCTCAACCCATGTTGAAGTGGAATATGATCCTTTAAATTTCAAAAGAGCAAACTTTTGATTAAGGACTCGGTCGGAATCAAGCTTTGTCGGTAGCCACATATCCAGAATTTGAAAAACTATGTTTGTTACCGATGAAACCATAATCGCCAATTTTTCGGACTCTAATCCCACCGTTTAAATCCTTTTTGGAGCACTTTTACTATTTTGGTAATTTTCATTTTTTTGATATTTAGGATATTTTTGGCATTCCTAGTATTTATAGGAGAGGATTTGTCTTGATCCACATCCTATTTTGAGTTAAGATCGTTAAGTTAATTACTTTCCTTTTTGGGTAAAGATTTAATTCTTTTCTTTGTAAGATTGAAATTAAGATATTTTTATTATAATTTTTCCCTTCATTAGGGTCCTAAGTTGTAGTATAAATAAGAGTTTTGTTTAGGTGTTGGGGATCATCCCTACTCATAATAAATTTTATTATTGTGGTGAAACTTGGAGAACGGTACTATTTTCTCTTCGTTTCTAGGAGAATATTCTACTTGTTCTTCTCCTCTATCTTCCCTTTTCATTTGTCTATAAGATAATTTCTATCCTGCTCAGAATTAGTTGGCATTAGAGTCATGTGAAGGTCATTGCCAAATCCAATGGTGGGTCATTGTGGTCAATGGTGGTCGCAACAACAGGCAGTCTTTAATGGAGAAAGATGAGCATTGTGGTCGCAACATCCAGGACATAATGACAATTGAAGATTTGCGAAGACAAGCAGCAGAACTCACCCAGCAAAATCAGCATCTCGTGGCATGGGTGTAAGATCACAAGGATCGAGAGAATTCTGATCGTAGATCTAAGTCTTCTTTTGAGAATCCCTATCACCGATGGGGTACACCTCAAGGACGCCATGGGCAAGAGAAGCCTATTGGAGACTTCGGATTTCAAGATCTGCCTAAATTTTTTGGTTTGTTATGAGCGGAGGATTTCATTGACTAGGTCAACAAAGTAGAGATGATTTTCGACTACATGCAAGTTCTAGATAGGATAAAGGTGAAGTTAATTACCATCTGACTCAAGGGGTAAGGTCATCATAGTGGGAACATGCGGTGCTCTAAAGACAAATAAGGTACACCTCAAATAACTGACTGGGGGACTATAAAGGAAAAGATGAAGGAAGACTTCCTTCCTTTCGCCTACACCTAAATCATGTTCCAGCGATTTCACTCGTTGAGACAGGGTGCGAGATCAGTCAAAAAATACACAGACAAGTTCTTCCAGTTGGTGAACTGAAATAATCTATCCAAGATGGAGGAGCAGAAGGTGACACGATACCTGGGGGGTCTACACTTGGCCTTGTAAGATGTCCTTAGTCTCCATTCATTTTTTATGGTGTTAGTGGTCTTTTAGCGTGACTAGCAGCTGAAAAGCAACACAATCGTACACAGGCAGGGAAAAGCAATCAGAACAATTAGCTAGCTCGCTTTCAAAATTCTTGTCCTTCGTAACAGCAGTCATAGCAGTAGCCATCACAGTGGCCGCCATAACGGTTGCCACAGGTTAACTCTAAGGCGTCTATTAGATGTTATCAATATAGTGAATAGGTACATATGATGCATCAATACAGGAAACCTTCTTCTATTGATCCGAAGGGCAAAAGCTTGCTGGTCGAGGAAGAAATGATAGAAGATACAACAACACATGGTGATCTGATGTATGAAGTATATGACAAAGTGATTTATGGTGATGGCTATAAGACTTTAGTAGTCCATAAGAGTTTGTTGACTCTTAAGGATGATTTGGGGGATACTTGGTTGAGAACTAATATCTTTTATACTACATGCACAATCGTGGATAAAGTCTATATGATTATCATCGACAATGACAGTTGCTACAACGTAATATCCACTGAGGCCATTCAGAAATTATAACTGAAGACAGACCGTCATCCCAAGCCCTACAAGCTATCCTGGCAGAATAAAAAAAGTGAGGTAATAGTAGACTAGCAATGTCTCATTTCCTTTTCAATTGAAAAATATTTTGATAGTGCTTGGTGTGATGTGGTCATTCATGGATGCGTGTCATGTATTATTGGGGTGACCTTGTCAATAAGATCATAGTGTTGTTCACGATAGGCGGAAGAATTCATATACCCTTCACATAAAGGGAAAAAAATTATGTTGGCGTTGTGATCGGAAGGATATACTCTAATTCCAGTTGCTAAAAATACTAATCTACTTTCTATATCCAAGTTTTCAGATGAAGTGGAGCATGAAATTGTATATGCCTTGTTACTATGCCAAAGTGTTGCTCCTGCCACGGTCCCTAAGCTACTAGTTGAAGTACAACATTTATTAGCGGAGTTTAATGAGTTGATTCCAAAGGATCTTCCTTCTGGGCTACCGCCTATGCGAGATATCTAACATTAGATTAACCTTGTTCGGGGGTCAAGTTTGCCTAATCGGCTAGCTTATCGCCTCAGCCCTAAAGAAGTTGAAGAATTGCAATGTTAGGTGGTGGAGTTGCTAGAAAAAAGACACATTCGAGATAGCATAAACTCCTGTGCAGTTCCTGCCCTACTAATGCTGAAGGAGGTTGGCTTGTGGTGTATGTGTGTTGATAGCTAAGCCATCAACAAGATTACCGTGAAGTATATGTTTCCAATTCCCCACTTGGATGATATCTTGGATCAGCTCTCCGGTTCTAAGGTCTTCTAAAAACTTAACCTTAAAAGTGGATACCACAAGATCAGGATAAGGCTTGGTGATGATTGATAGACAACCTTTAAGATACAGCATAGGCTATATGAGTGGATGATTATGCCTTTTGAACTATTCAATGTACTCAACACTTTTATGAGGTTTATGCATTAGGTCATGCAACCCTTTATGGGAAAGTTCATGGTGGTCTACATTGACGACATCTTCGTTTATAGTTAGACATGAGCATCTCACCTCGATCATCTCCGTGTTGTCTTTTGACAAGCAGAAAACAGAGTGCTTATATATAAACAAGAAGAAGTGCTCTTTCTTTACTAATTCGATATCTATTCTCGACTTTTTGTGTCTACTGATGATGTACATGCAGATAAAACAAAGATAGATGCAGTCTTGGAGTGGCCTCAACTAAGGACCTTGCATTATGTCAGATGTTTCCATGGCTTAACTTCTTTCTACTGTCGATTTATCAAGAATTTCAGCACTCTGTTCGCTCTTATCACCGAGTGTCTCAAGGGAAGGGATTTCAAGTGATCTGAAAAAGCAGAGGCTAGCTTTCAACTGGTTAAACAAAGAATGATCGAAGCACCAATCCTGTCCCTTCCTAATTTTGATAAGTTTATTCAAGGTCAATTGTGATGCGTCCGATATAGATATAGGGGGTGTTCTGAGTCAATTTGGGTGACCAGTTGCTTTCTTCAGCAAGAAGCTTTCTGGGTCCAAGAAAAATTATTCTACTTGCGACTTGGAGTTCTATGCTATTGTACAGTCCTTAAAGCATTAGTGATTACTACTTAGTACAGAAGGAGTTCATCTTGTTTACTGATCATGCAGCATTGATGTACATCAATGGCCAACACAAGTTGAGAAAGCGACACGCCAAGTGGGTGACTTACTTACAAGAGTTCACCTTTACGCTAAGGCACCAAGCTGGAAGTTTGAACTATGTTGTCCATGTACTGAGTCGGTGCTCTTCATTACTCACCACCCAACATTGTAATTTTTGAGGTTTTTACAAATATGTATGCAGCTGACCCATCATTCTGAAGGACATTCTAGGAGGTACATAATATTCACCGACATGATTTTATTTTGCATAACGATTTTTTGTTTCCCAGGTTATGGTTGTGCATTCTAGATTGCTCTCATAGGCAGCAGATTATAAGTGAGCTTCATAATGAGGGCCACATCGGGCGTGATAAGACGTTGGCCCTCATCTCTGTCAATTTTTATTGGCCCAAGTTGACCAGAGATGTGACTCACTTTGTTGACCGATGCTCCGTGTGCCAACGGTCTAAGGGGTTCTCACCAACACAAGCTTGTATACTCCCCTACCCCCGAAGTTCCTTGGATTGATGTCAACATGAACTTCGTATTGGGATTACCCCACACCTAACATGTTGGTGCCAGAAGCACCAAAGTCAAACCTGAGTTTTGATAATGGCAAAGGGTTCAGAAGTTAAGGTGTTGTTGTGATCTAACAAGCTTACAGAGTGTGCAGAAAAAGTCCTAGGTACACTAGGCAAGAAGTCCTGGCAAAGGGTCGGGCAAGAAGTCCTGGTCAAGGTCTGGGCAAGAAGTCCTGGCAAAGGGTTGGACACCGAAGACCTGACCGAAATGTGGGCAAGAAGTCCTGGTAAAGGGCTGGGCAACGAAGACCTACCGGAAGTTGGACAAGAAGACCTTATCGCGGACTGGGCACGAAGACCTGATCGGAGGATTAGGCAAAAGTCCAACCGGAGGAGCCGGTTGGCAAAAAGGTAAATTCTCCTGAGAGGAGTAGGTGAGGACGCGTTCCCCGGAGGAGGGAACAGTAGGCGTCGGTTCGACCTAGGGTTCCATTTAGGAGACCCAAAGTCAGAACCAAGACAGCTTAGGCTGTAAATAATGACTAACATACTTGCTTCTTGTGTTTTGGAACTAACCTTGGTTGCAGGGAACGAAGGAACGGTGTCTCTGCAGCTCAGGCACCTCAATGGAGTGAGACGCCTCACTGGGCTAGGCGCCCGAATGGATACGGGCGCCCCAGTTCGGCAAAAACAAAATCATCGAAGTAAACTGCCACGAAGCCTCTGGACCAAGTCAGCTCAGGTGCCTGTGTTAACACAGGCACCCCCATCAGCCCAGGCGCCTCATTGAAGAGGATAAGCGTTGACCGAGCCTACGCATAGGAGTTCTCGCAGGAGAGGCCACGTGTCAGGCTCCCCCATCAATACAGGCGCCCTTATGGCAGCTATAAATAGGGGTTCACCCCCAAGGCTTCTGACAATCTCGCTCACATCGCTCCAAACACTTTCGTTCAAGCGCTATGCTCCGACAAGCTCCGACCTCACGATTCCAGCGCCGACGATGACCCGCTACTCCGGACTTCCATCCACCTCGGGCGTTGGTAACATTTAAATTACGAAAAGTGTTGTACTTTCATTTCAATTCTATATCCGTACTCGAAACTGTAAAAGATTTTTACGAATATAGAATTGCCCAACATAAACGGTCAAGGACCGTGGGCCTTGGAGTAGGAGCCGACTGCAACTCCAAACCAAGTAAAAAATAACTTGTGTTAGAGATTGTTTTCTTGTTTTCCGCTGCGTAATCGCTCTACTTTTCTGAAAAATTGTAAGATAGATATTCACCCCCCCTCTATCGATTTTCTCCAATTCAACAAGTGGTATCAGAGCGGGTGGCTCAAACTTGGTGCAACCACTAGTTTGAAAGTTTTTTTCGGATTTATGAAATTTTTAATTTTTTTTCCTTTTTCTTCTCGTTAATCGAGGTTAGTGTAACACTACTCGATCTTTTTCGTTACTGTTAATTTCTCCCGCACTACTAATCCAAGACTCAGTCTTGGAACAAGTTTTTGTTTTTAATTTTACAGTTAAAATTCAAATGGCCATACAAGAGGGATTCAGCACTGCCAGACCTCCTCTTTTCAGTGGAGAAGATTTCTCCTACTGAAAAGTAGGATGGAAGTCCACCTGAAAACTCAGGTGGACATGTGGATAATCATCCAATCTGGGTTGGAGATTCCCAAGAACACCGAAGGAGTGACACAACATTATACTGAATGGGACGCCTCGCTGAAGAAGAAAATCGAGGCTGATGCAAAGGCAACCCAGACTTTACAATGCGGTTTGACCAAGGAGGAGCTGAACCGGGTGGGACCCTTCAACAGTGCCAAAGATCTTTGGAACAAGCTGATTGAGTTGCATGAAGGCACTTCCGACACCAGGATTGACAAAAGAAATCTGTTGCTGAACAGACTCTACACGATCAAGATCGACGAAGGAGAATCAGTAACACAGCTCTATGCCAGAATCCAGGAGCTGATGAATGGGCTGCATACGATAGGTCACAAGGTCGAGAACCGTGACCTAATCAGGTATACACTAAACGCGTTCCCAAGGAACACACTGTGGGCATCCATGGTAGATGCCTATAAGGTTTCCAGGGACCTTTCTAAAATTAAATTAGATGAACTTTTCTCTGAATTAGAACTACATGAACATACTAACACCACTTTGATCGAGAAGAGTATTGCTTTCATTGCAGGAAAACCTCAAGGAAAACCCCTCAAGAAAAAGACTCTACCAGCACCCGAGTCTGACTCAGACTCAGATTCAGAAGATAACGAAGGGGATCGGCCCAAGCTGGTTCGGCTAGCTCGAGATTATTACAAGGAACTCAAGTACCAAACAAACAAGAAGAAAGCAAGCCGAAGAAAGGAAGATCCAGCAGAACCTTCAACAACTTAAAAGAGCAAGACAAATGTCACCTGCTACGAGTGCAACAAAAAGGGGCATTACAAGTCAGAGTGCCCCAATCTGAAGGAAGCAAAGAAGGCGCGAAGAAAGAAGGCTCTTTAAGCCACGTGGGATGAATCCTCTTCCGAAGAAGAAGAAGAAGTCTCGCACATAAATTTTCTCGCCCTAACCGCTTCAGAAGATGTCGACACTGGATCAGAATTGGAACCAGACGACGGAAGGCTCACAATCTCGGAGAACGGGCAAATCACGGTAAGAGGTTATTCTGAATATAAACTATCTAAATTAATCTCTTACTTGTCTCGCAACTTAGCAAAATTCAAAATCCGGGTTGAGTCTCCCCGATAGAAGTAAAATGCTTGAAAGAGGAAGCCGACTCGAGGTCCTTGACCGAGAAAATTCAAGAAGGAAACTCCACTCAAGTTCAAAAGCTTGAGGAAGAGAATTCCTCCTTGAAAACTCAAGTCAGGGAGCTCAGACTGGCCTTAGAACGATTCACTTCGGGTTCCAAGGGTCTTAACATGATCATTGGAAAGCAGAAGTCCATTCTTAACCGATCTGGATTAGGGTATCGAACTAAGTCTAGGCAACGTTCTTATTATGCTGTATTGAACCAACCTAGAACCCAAGTCCAAGCATGGGTCCCCAAGCTCTGTTTGAACAAACAAGCTGGACCAAACCAGTATTGGATCCCCAAGGACAAGATTCACATCTTGCCTAACTATTATCGAGGCTATAGTCTAGGGGGAGCCAATATAAAAACCATATTCATAATTAGATAAATTTTTTTAATTACGATTTTGTTTAATTGCATGCTTGATTGTTAATTTTTTATTTTATGATGCTTAGATATAGGACTGATTAGACTAAGGACAAAATGATTTAGTTGAAATTTGAAAACCTAGTATTGGGAGGAGGTGAGATGATAGTACATTAGGGAAACCATTCTGGTGGAACTAGCCGAAGCTATCGATCCGAGACCCAAACTAGTTAGACCAAAATTTCTCAAGAAGTAACTTGTAGATGAATTTTCAATAAAAGGTTTTGTCAAGGAAAGAAGGCCTAGGCCTAGTGCCTCGCCAAGACCTGGAAGCCAATTATTGAAGATCAAATTCACTTTACTACTTGTTAAATTTGAATCTAACACAAATTTCAATTAATCTTAGATTCAACACAATTTTTTCAAAATAACCTTAAACCTTATAAAAGATTTTTTAAAAATGAATTAAATTCCTTTTAACCATGCTTTTCAAATTAAAATCCTTATTTTTGTTAAAACCTGTCTCACAAAACCCATAAGGTTAATGTGATTGATAACACTAGACTGGGTGAGACAGACTAGGTTGTGAAAATCAATTTTAAAGCTATCCTTGACTCTAATTGGATCCATATCAATAAATACTTTATGTGTAGAAACATAAAGATTTGGACCAATGAATGTTGGATAGTGGATGCTCCAGACACATGACTGGAGATAAATTGAAATTCACCAAAATCAATTTCAAGAATCTAGGCTCAGTAGCATTTGGCAACAATGCTACACTCAAAGTCATTAGGTCAGGTAACATTGAACTCAAATCTGATTTTGTGATTAAAAAGGTACTTTTGATTGAAAATTTCAAGTTCAATTTGCTAAGTATAAGTCAACTATGTGATACTGGCTATGTAGTTACATTCACCAACTCTGACTGCCTGATTAGAAACCTCCAAGACTCAGAAATTATGCTTAAGGGTACTAGGAAAAATAATGTTTATACTATCAATCTATCTTTAGTACCAAAATGCCTCTTGACTCAATTAGAAGAATCAAACATCTGGCATAGGAGATTAGGTCACACTAATGCTAGACTAATTTCTAAAATTACCCAACTTGGTCTAATTAAAGGGGTACCAAAAATTAAGAACTTCGAAAACACAGTCTGTAACTCATGTAACCAAGGCAAGCAAACTAAATCAAACCACAAATCAATTCAATCAGATTTAACCCAAACCACACTTGAGCTCCTGCACCTTGACCTATTTGATTCACATAGACCCAAGTCACTAAGCGGGAACCGGTACTGCTTAGTTATTATCGATGATTACTCTAGGTTTACCTGGGTTAGGTTCCTAAAAACTAAAGATGAAACCCTAAACCTATTTATTGACTTATGCAAAATAATTGAAAATCAAAATGATACCAAAATCAAAAGACTTAGGAGTGATCATAGGGGAGAGTTTGAGAATCAAAAGTTTGAGGAATTCTGCAAAATAAATGGATATATTCACGAATTTTCCTGTCCTAGAACCCCCCCCCCAACAAAATGAGATAGTAGAAAGAAAAAATAAAACCCTTCAGGAAGCCGCTAGGACCATGCTCAATGAATTTAACCTAGCTAACCAATTTTGGGCAGAAGTAATAAGTACAGCTTGCTATATCCAAAATAGGGTCCTAATTAACAAAAGACATAATAAAACTCCTTATGAACTATATTATCATAGACTGCCTATCCTACATTACCTAAGAGTCTTTGGGTGCAAAGTCCATATCTTAAACACCAAGGACTACCTAGGTAAGTTTCAGTCCAAGTCAACCCCAGGGGTCTTCTTAGGATATTCAACAACTAGTAGGACCTATAGGGTTTATAATAAACAGACCCACAAAATTGAAGAAACGACTAACTTAATCTTTGATGAGGAAATTGAACCAAAACTGATAGTCAAAAATTGAACCAATCAAATACTGATCAGGAAGACAATGAACAAACAATTGAACCATTAATTGAACCACTAATTAAACCTCTAAATGAACTAACTCTTGAACCAACTACTGCGTCAACTGAACCAATAACTGAACCAACCCAAGTAGTTGGACGAAACACTGAACCGAACTATCCAACCGGACCTGAGGCTGAACCAAGTTCTAGAAGAACCAAGAAACCCAGACTCAGTCACCCGTCTGATCAAATTCTGGGTGATCCAACCTTAGGAGTCAAAACTAGGTCTTCCTATAGAAATCTTAGTCAGATTGCATTGATTTCAAAAATTGAGCTTAAGACTATAGAGGAAGCCCTACCTGACCCTGATTGGATCATAGCTATGCAAGAGGAGTTAGCCCAGTTTGAAAGAAACCAAGTCTGGGAACTAGTACCTAAACCTGAGGGCAAGTCTATTATAGATACTAAGTGGGTGTTTAGGAATAAACTAAATGACAAGGGGAAATAGTTAGAAATAAAGCCCGCTTAGTAGCTAAAGGGTTCAGTCAAGTCGAAGGATTAGACTATGATGAAACCTATGCCCCAGTAGCCAGACTTGAGTCAATTAGAATATTGTTAGCATTTGCAGCCCATAGAGGGTTCAAGCTATACTAAATGGACGTTAAGTCTGCCTTTTCAAATGGGTTCATCAAGGAAGAAGTCTATGTAGGACAACCCCCAGGATTTGAGGACCTAGAAAAACCTGAGTATGTGTTTAAACTTAAAAAGACACTTTATGGGTTGAAACAAGCACCTAGGGCATGGTATGAACATTTATCAACCTATCTTATTTCTAAGGAATTTAACCAAGGCCAGATTGACTCCACTCTTTTTGTTAAAACCTAGAAAATGATATTTTTATTGCCCAAATTTATGTTGACGATATAATTTTCGGATCCACCAACTCAAACTTTCTAAAAGAATTTGTAAAAATAATGGAAAATGAATTCGAAATGAGCTTGGTAGGTGAGCTTAACTTCTTCTTAGGATTGCAAATTAAACAAACTAGAGATGGTAATTATGTTCACCAATCCAAGTATGCTAAAGAGTTAATAAAGAAATTTTAAATGGATAACTCCAAAAGCATAAGTACCCCTATGACCACAAATGCAAAATTGATAGTGACCCTGAAAGTAAACCTGTAGATCTTAAGCTATACCGAAGTATGATTGGAAGTCTACTTTACCTTACAGCTAGCAGACCTGATATCCTATTCTCTGTAGGAATGTGTGCTAGGTACCAAACTTGTGCTAAGAAATTCCACTTAGTAGCCCTAAAACGAGTACTTAGGTACATTAAGGGTACCCTAAATGTAGGGATTTGGTATCCTAGGACTTCCACCTTTGAATTGTCAGGATATTCTGACTCTGACTATGCTGGGTGCAAGTTAGATAGAAAAAGTACAAGTGGAAGCTGTCAACTTTTAGGACACAACCTAGTCAGCTGGTGTAGCAGAAAGTAACACTGCGTAGCACTGTCTACAACAGAAGCAGAATATGTTGCCCTAGGAGAATGTGTCGCACAACTTTTATGGATGATGCACACTCTTAAGGACTTCCAGCTTGACTACACCCAAACCCAAGTCTATATTGATAACATTAGCTCAATCAACCTGACTAAGAACCCAATTCAACACTCCAGGACAAAACATATAGAAGTTAAACATCATTTTGTAAGGGATCATGAAGCCAGGGGTGAAATAGTCCTTAAGCATGTGGACTCAAAGTCCAACTTAGCTGATATCTTTACCAAACACTTACCTGAGTCTGAGTTTAGCTCACTAAGAAGGCAGTTAGGGTTATGCTTAGTAGAATAGGGCTGCTCTATATTTTTCCAAAAATTATTTTACTTCTTTTTTTTAATTAATTTTTAAAATCACTTCTTTTATCAAGTTTTTTGAAATTTAAAATGATTTTCCGACTTAGTTTTTTTTTAAAAATTTACCCGCTTCAAAACTAGGGTTTTTTCGCAAATGGACTTAGCTTAGGCCCTAACCCTAGAATGCATGCACCTATAGATCTAGAAGCCAGCATCTCACAAGCACTTTAGGGTACTTTTGATTGATAACCTAGACTGGGTTGAGATGCTTAGGTCTATGCCTTGATTCAAGATGCTTTAAGTCAGTGCATCTGCAGTAATTGGGGTAATAAATACAAGTTGAACAGTAATCAGGTTAAGTCAGTGCACCTATAGGTTCATGAAGTTCACATAATTCCAAACAACATCCATACATACATATAGCCATAAAACATTGATCATACTTAAGGCAACCTAATCCTTAACCTAAACTGCTCTGGCGAAACTTCAAGGCATGGGCATGGAAAAATTCTATTAAAATAAATCAATTGTTATACACAACATACTTACCATAGGCATTTGGGTTACTTGAAATGATCTAACTTTCACCATTAGTACTTGCGAAACTATAGGTCTAGCATGTGAAACATCAATAAATACCTCATTTTATATCATGAAATAATAAAAAAACTGAGGTTTAAACCAACTACACAAGGTTCTTGTTGTTGGCGAACCTAGGTATCTAGGGTACTCAAGTTCAAAATTATCCTAATCTTAAAATCATAAAACATTAAATAACATTATAAAATTTTAGATCATATGGACCTAAACATTATGCGAACCCATAGGTTCTATGGTGTTGATTTTTTTTTCATGTGCCGAAACCTAGGTGTCTAGGGTATCAAAAAAAAAATAAACTAAAATCATAAAAATAAATAAAATAAATATAGATAAAAAAATGTGGAAACCATAGGTCTAGTGTTGATTTGTTCTTTCAACCTCAAGTAAAAACAACAAAAATCATCTAAAAATAAAAACATAAACAGGTGAAGGAGTCTACTGATCAAGTTAGAAAATGTAACTTAATCAGATCACTTAACTGACTAACCCTAGCGAAAGCTACTGTTTATGACAGTTAGTAAGTAGCTAACATGGTTAGACAGGACCCGAACAAGAACGGTTTAATTTGGTTTGGTCCAGTTTATGCTTAAAGTTATTAGAGTTGGTTCAATATAGAACATTATTTTTTTTACTAGCTCTAATTAATCTGCTGTAATTAGTATCAATTTATTTTTTTGATATATGGCAAAGGGGGAGAGAAAGGAAAGGAAATTTTTTTTCAAAAAGTAAATAACTAAGTGGTTAAAAATGTTTTTCAAAGCTAAGTGTTTCGGAACTAAGTATTTTCTAAAGCACCTCAAAATTTTCTAAGTACTTAAATGGTTCTAAGTGAAAATCTATTTCTCTAAGTGTTTTTGTTGCACGAAGTATTTTCAAAAAAATTTTTTCTAAGTATTTTCACGCAAAAACTGTTTGAAAATTTTCTAAGTGTGAAAAACTTGCGAAAAACTTTTTGGAAAATTTTCTAAGTATGAAAAACTTGTAAAAATTTATTGGAAAATTTTCTAAGTATAAAATACTTGCAAAAACCTTTTGGAAAATGTTCTAACTATGAAAAGCATGCACACACTTTTTGAAAAATTTTCTAAGTGTAGAAAGCTTGAAATTTTAAAACCTTTTATCAAAGTACAAATACTTTAGCACTTAGTCAAAATCTAAAGCACTTAGAAGGTTTACAAAAACCCACGTATCTTTGAAAAACTCAGGGGGAGAATATTCGTTTCAGGGGGAGAAAACTGATTTTTTTTTGTTTCCAATTCATTGCTTGTTAACTATTTTTTAACTTAACTTTTTGAACCATGTTGCCATAAATCAAAAAGGGGGAGATTGTTTGTGCCGGAAGCACCAAAGTCAAACCTGGGTTTTGATAATGGCAAAGGGTTCAGAAGTTAAGGTGTTGTTGTGATCTAACAAGCTTACTGAGTGTGCAAAAAAAGTCCTAGGTACACTAGGCAAGAAGTCCTGGCAAAGGGCTGGGCATGAAGTCCTGGTCAAGGACTGGACAAGAAGTCCTGGCAAAGGGCTGGGCACTGAAGACCTGACCGGAAGGTGGGCAAGAAGTCCTGGCAAAGGGCTGGGCAACGAAGACCTGACCGGAAGTTGGGAAAGAAGACCTTGTCGCAGACTGGGCACGAAGACCTGATCGGAGGATTGGGCAAAAGTCCAACCGGAGGAGCCGGTTGGCAAAAATGTAAATTCTCCCGAGAGGAGTAGGTGAGGATGCGTTCCCCGGAGGAGGGAACAGTTGGCGTCGGTTCGACCTAGGGTTCCATTTAGGAGACCCAAAGTCAGAACCAAGACAGCTTAGGCTGTAAACAATGACTAACATACTTGCTTCTTGTGTTTTGGAACTAACCTTGGTTGCAGGGAACGAAGGAACGGTGTCTCTGTAGCTCAGGCACCTCAATGGAGTGAGGCGCCTCACTGGGCTAGGCGCCCGGATGGATACAGGTGCCCCAGTTCAAGGCAAAAATAAAACCATCGAAGCAAACTGCCATGAAGCCTCTAGACCAAGTCAGCTCAGGCGCCTGTGTTAACACAGGCGCCCCCATCAGCCCAGGCGCCTCATTGAAGGGGATAAGCGTTGACCGAGCCTGCGGATTGGAGTTCTCATAGGAGAGGCCACGTGTCAGGCGCCCCCATCAATACAGGCGCCCCTATGGCTGCTATAAATAGGGGTTCACCCCCAAGGCTTCAGACAATCTCGCTCACATCGCTCCAAATACTTTCGTTCAAGCGCTACGCTCCGACAAGCTTCGACCTCACGATTCTAGCGCCGATGACGACCTGCTGCTCTGGACTTCCATCCACCTCAGGCGTCGGTAACATTTAAATTACGAAAAGTGTTGTACTTTCATTTTAATTCTATATCTGTACTCGAAACTGTAAAAGATTTTTATGAATATAGAATTTCCCAACGTAAACGGTCAAGGACCATGGGCCTTGGAGTAGGAGCCGACTGCGACTCCGAACCAAGTAAAAAATAACTTTTGTTAGTGATTATTTTCTTGTTTTCCGCTGCGTAATCACTCTACTTTACCGAAAAATTGTATGATCGATATTCACCCCCCCTTCTATCGATTTTCTCCGATCCAACATAACATGCCTCAAATTCAGTTCTTGTTGTGGTTAACAAATTCTTAAAGATGACACATTTGAAGCATGTAGAAAAACTATAGATGTTGTCTGGATTGCCCATCTTTATTTCAAGGATATCATGCGTTAGCATGACGTTCCTTGATCCATAACTTCAAATTGAGATACCAAGTTCTTCAGTAACTTTTGGAAAGACTTATGGAAAAAATTGAGCACACAATTAAACTTTAGTAGTGCTTACCATTCTCAGACAGATAGATAAACTGAGATGGTGAATCGGAGTCTAGGCAATCTTCTAAGATGCCTTACAGGTACTAAACCAAAGAAGTGGGACTTGGGATTATCTCAAGTAGAGTTTGCCTACAACAGATCGAGAAATAGGACCACAGGATTTAGCCCTTTTGAGATTGTTTATGGGCAGAATCCATCAGGGGTTCTGGATTTAGCCCTTGTTTCATGAGTAGGCCGAATAAATCCTAAAGCAGAAGAGATGATAGAGCATCTTTTGGGTATTCATGAGAAATTGAAACTGACAATTATGGAAAGCAATACCAAGTATAAGGCTTTGGTCGATAGTTATCATTGACAAGTACTTTTTGAGATTGGAGATCTTGTCTAGGCTGTATTGACTTGTGATCATTTTCCTGTTGGAGAGTACAATAAGTTGAAGGATCAGAAGATTGGACTATCCGAGATATTTCAGAAGATCAATGGCAACACTTATAGACTGCACCTTCCTTGTCATTTAAGGACGTTTGATGTCATCAACGTAAAGCACTTGACTCTATACTCGGTGAATACTGATGAAGCTACTATAAACTTGGGGGCAAGTTCTTTTCAACCTGGGGAGATTGAAGCATGCTCAACCCATGTTAAACCCTAATATGACCCTTCAAACTTCCAAAGGGTATAACTTTTGATTTAGGACTCAGAATCAGACTCTATCAGTGGTTATGCGTCTAGAATTCAAAAAGTTAAGTTTGTTACCGTGAAACCGTAGCCGTCAATTTTTAAGACCCTGATTCCACCGTTTAACCCTTTTTGGAGCACTTTTGTTATTTTTGGTAGTTTTTATTCTTTAGGTATTTAAAGTAATTTTGGTATTTCTGCTATTTATAGGCAAGGATTTTTCTTGATCTGCATCCTATTTTGAGTTAAGATAGTCAAGTTAATTACTTTTCTTTTTGCGTAAAGATTTAATTTTTTTTTTTTGCAAGATTGGAATTAAGATCATTTTATTGTAATTTTTTTCTTTATTAGGGTCTTAGATTATAGTAAAATAAGAGTCCTATTTAAGTGTTGAAGATTATCCCCTATTCATAATAAATCTTTTTATTATGGTGAAACTCGAAGAACAGTGTTAATTTTCTCTTCGTTTCTAGGAGGACCATCTACATGTTTTTCTCCTTATCTCCTTTTGTCGTTTGCCTACACGATAATCGCTATCTTGCCCGACATCATGTCATAGTTTGCAGGAGACCAGATTTGGCGTAGATAATTAGTGTGGTAGGTTTCTCTCAAATTGTAGTTGACAACACTGGATGTATTGAAGTGGATTTTCAGATACTTGAATAATACAACTGATAATGACATCATGTTCAACGAACAATAGAAAGATTCTTCAATTACTAGATAAATGGATTCATACCATGTTGGAGATTTAGATAACAGGAGATCTTCTACAGGATATATATTCACTATAGCAGGAGGACCAATCTGTTGGAAGTCTAAGATACTAGTTATTGTTGCATTGTCCACTATGGAGTCGGAGTACATGGCAGTAGCTCAAACAACGAAGGAAGTTTTATGACTTACAGGGTTGGTTAAAAAATTGGGTGTTCAGTAGGTTGGAGTCAAGTTATTGTGTTATAGTCAGAGTGTTATCTATTTGGTGAAGAATCAAGTGTGTTATGTGAAGACTAAGAACATTGATATGAGATATCACAAGATCAGAGAGATGATTGATTCAGGAGAAATTCAACTTGAAAATATTCATACTACAACAACGTTGTAAATACATTAACGAAGCTAGTGACCATAGAGAAGTTCAAGTATTGCTTGAACTTAATCCATATCTCTAGATACTAGATGAATGAATCTCAAACCAAAGTTTTAGATAGAGTTTTGTTTAGATGCTTGTGTTCTCAGAATGAGTGGATATTCGCCAAAGTGGAGATTGACGAGTGGGTCATATCTGAGCGGAGGTCAATATGAAGAGCGTCGTGAAAGAAAGGGCACGACTTGGATATGTTCAGATCTGGAGATGTGGCATGCCCAGAGCATGCCACCGGACACGACAGGGCCTTCTTCGGTTCTAGAAGAGCTACATAGCCAGCACAGTCGTGTTTTGTCCAAGAAGCGATGGAAAATTGTAAAAATGAGGGGTTTTAGTATTTTTGATATGAAATATCATATAAGGGTTTTACCACTATATATATATGGGATCATTGTAAATCTATTTATAATAGATAGAGAAAATTCTAATAAAGTTTTGGTTATACATTTTCTAGAGTAGATACACTACCGAACCACGATAATCCTCTCGTCTCTTCTTCATGTTTCTTTATCATACTCGATCGGTGTTTTCTTGTGTTCTCTTGCTAGGATTACTTCGTTGCCTTGCTGCCGTGAGATCGCCACTTTTCTCTCCTCTTCTTCTTTAGCCATAGGTGGAAATGTTATTGTCGACGACACAACACAAGTATCCGATCAACCTTGATCTACTTAACTTTTCACTCATATAAAATATATTGATTAAATATTAAAATGTAACTCAAACTTGGTCATCCTTGACTAGAGGTCAATTGCTCTAACAATCACTCCCATTTTTACGTTCAAAAATATATTTAATTTAGGAAATTAGCTCAACTTCTCACTTCTTGTTGTTGATGTAGTCTGACCCTGATTATTATTTTGGTGTTGACATCGATTTTAGTTTAGGTTGATGATTATGATTATGATTAAGTCCTAATCGGGGATTAGGCACAGAGTGATTGGGAAATCCTAGCTTGGAGGGCTAGGTGGTGAAAAGTCCTAACTTGGAGGGTTAGGTGTGACAAATCCTAGCTTGGAGGGCTAGGTGGGGAAAAGTCCTAATTCGGAAGGGTTGGGTGCAAAGTCCTAGCTTGGAGGGCTAGGTGAAAAGTCCTAACTTGGAGGGTTAGGTGAAAAGTCCCAACTTGGAGGGTTAGGTGAAAAATCCTAGCTTGGAGGGCTAGGTGTGGAAAAGTCCTAATTCGGAAGGGTTGGGTGCAAAGTCCTAGCTTGGAGGGCTAGGTGAAAAGTTCTAACTTGGAGGGTTAGGTGCAAAGTCCCAACTTGGAGAATTAGGTGAAAAATCCTGGCTTGGAGGGTCAAGTGCCTAGCTTGGAGGGCTAGGTTGGATGAAGTTCTAACTCGGAAGGGTTGGGTGAAAAGTCCTAGCTTGGAGGGCTAGGTGAAATGTCTTAGCTTGGAGGGCTAGGTGAAAAGTCCTAACTTGGAGGGTTAGGTGCAAATTCCAAACTTGGAGAGTTAGATGGAAAAATCCTTAGCTTGGAGGGCTAAGGTGGATGAAATCCTAGCTTGGAGGGCTAGGTTTGAACCCTGGATCGGTCTGGCGACCGATCAGGGAATTTGGCATGCTGCTCCTTCATGGATCGGTCTGGTGACCGATCCAGTGATGACTGATCAGTCTGGTGACCGATCAAGGAGCGAACAGTGAGGTTGGAAACCTACTGTTCGGCTCCTGATCGGTCTGGTGACCGATCAAGGAGTGTGCTAATCACCCACTGCCTTGCTCCTGATCGGTCTGGTGACCGATCAGGGAGCAAACAGTGAGGTTGAGTTCCCCTACTGATATGCTCCTGATCGGTCCGGTGACCGATCTGGATTACTGTACAGATCGTTCCGGAGAACGATCAAGTGTCGTGGACTCCGTCTTACAACCGATCAGGCTGGAGCCTGATCGTTCAGGGAGTCACCTGATTGGTCCGGTGACCGATCAGGCTTCACTCTGATTGGTCCGGTGACCGATCAGGCTTCACTCTGATCGGTCTGGTGACCGATCAGGCTTGTGTTGCCGTGAGAGCTGGGAGTCCCAGCAAAGCGGTGGATCGGTCTGGTGACCGATCCACGAGCCCTGGATCGGTCCGGTGACCGATCACTTTAATTCAAATTACACTGTCAGACGCTCTGACCGCGTCTGACCGTATCCGATTCTCTGCGCTTTACATCTGATACATGATTTGCTACTTGATATGCTGCTCTAACCCACTGATTAAGCTGCAGGTGACAGGGGAGGATTCAAACACTCAAGGAGAAGTCAATGGAGGCTTTCCTTGGAGCAGGTTTGTCCGTTTTCCATCTCAGGTTGCAACGGCTGGAGCTGCAGACTGGAGCTGCTGACTGGAGCTTGGCTGAGGGGAGCTCAGGAAGTCCAGGAAGGGCTCAGTGTAGCTGGTGTTGGCAGAGAAGCAGCTGGAGGCTGCAGGAGATGCTGTCACCTGGTGCTGAGTGGAGAAACAAAAGGGCGGAAGAAGGCTTCGATGAAGCAGAGTTCTAAGCGTTTGTGAACTGTGTTCTTGCTGCGCCTTTGTGTTCTCCACATCTAGCTTGCACGTTCTGAAGTTTCATCACCTTGAGCAAGCTACTGCATTCTTGAAGCAATCATCCATTACTTGAGCGCCTGAAGGAGAGAACAAGAGGCTTGGAGTCCGACAGCGGGAAGACACGAGGAAGGGTTTCTTGCGTGAGATCGCTGCTGGGTGGAGCTCAGGAAAGCTTGCTGTGTTCTTGTCCTTGCTAAGTACTTGAGTAAGATCCTTCTTGTTGTTTCTTTGTGCTTAAACTTAAATCTGTGATTGAAATGCTGTGGATAAGTTTCTCCACCGAGAAGGAGGTTGCTTTCTATCCGGTGATAACCGGGGCTTGATCTGCCGACGATCAAGGGATCGCCCACCTTAAGGGCACGCCAAGGAGTAGGGGCAAGTTATCCCCGAACCTTGTAAACCCTCCTTGTTAGCGTTCTTGCTAGTGGTGTTGTTTTACTTTTGTTTTCTGAATTTCTGCATACTCTGTTCTTGCGTTCCGCTGTGCTACTAACAACTCTGAGTGCAGAAATTCGATTAGTGTCTAAGTCCAAGTGATTGGCTATATTCACCCCCCCTCTCTAGCCATCCAGGTTCCAACAGACTCCGCTCGTTTTTTCAAACCAAAGCCCCATCATGATCCCGTATGATGATGCCGGACTTGGCAAATGCCCGCCGACCAAGCCTGCAATCTTGTTTTACCATGGGCACTGTCCTACCCTTGGTGACATCAACACCCACTGACATAAGCCAGTCGGTGATGATGTGACCAAAAGGCATATAGACTGTGCGGCGGCTCGGCTCTCTATAAGATAAGATGGACTGAAAAATGCTCTCCATGATATCAAAGTCCATCCGACGGTGCATGCCATAGAGCATCAAGCAATGATAGGGTCGAATCTCGGCTAAGGGCTTGGAAGTGATTGGCAGGATACAGTTTGTAATGATCTTGAAAAGTACGTAATCGGTAGGAGAGAGACGGAGTACTGCAAAGGTTGGAAAATCAGGACCCAACTCATCAAGCCCAGCTGGGCGGGGATGTCCAAAGAAATGCTGATAAATGGTGTCGGGGGTAACATCGGCAAAAGGAGCCAGCAAGGGGTCTGGGAGCTCAGGATAAATAGAATACAGGTTAGGCGATCATCGACCGCCTAGATACTCCGCTAGAATCTCATAAGAGAAATCAAGATTTCTCTTTGCTACGCGGGTGGTGAATTCAAAGCCTCCCTGAGGCCCTTGTTGAAGATTGTTGTAAAACTCCGAGACAAGATCATAGTTGATAGTCCGCTCCAAGGAGAGGAGAAAGCCAAGATTGTAGAAAGTGACTATCTCCATGATGGAGGGGCAATGTTTGGACAGAAAAGGAACATCAATCGATCGACAGGAGAGTAATTTGAAGGTACGGGATTGAAATGCCTGTTCACAGGCAGCATTTGGAAAGCGAGAGCTTGAGGAAGGCTGAGGCCTTCGGGAGGGCGCGGATGAAGAAGGGGCTTTGCCCTTCGAGCTGCCCTCTACCGGTTCCTTTCCCTTAGATGATCTTCTAAAGATTGGAATAATCAAGACAGCAGGTTTGATCAAGAGAAGTGAATCGAATCATGATACAAATTAAGGTTTGATCAAAAGACAAGATGTAATCAATGACCCAAACAGTGAACATAAGGTAAGACATTGATCAAATTAGATGTAATTGTTGGTGCAGAAAGCACCCAAGTCAAACCTGGGTTTTGATAATGGCAACATAGGTCAAAAGTTAAGTCTTTCTTGTTTTCTAACAAGTTAATCTAGTGTGCAGTGAAATGTTAGTGATATGAGAGAAGTGTCCTAAGGCAATCGCCCTATGATATAAACATTTATATTAATAAATGATAATTCACTATTTGAGTATACATGTTTTGTGTATTTGATTGAGATCTTAAACTCATCTACTGAATGTCCGCAATACAACTCACAGCATAAGAGAATTTGTGATGGGATCACAACTAGTGATTATCTCTGAATGTGCAATTGTGAAGTATTGAAATTATCCCTAGTCGATGAATTGATAAAAACGGACACTATCAATTCTGTTGAGACTAGCATGGGTTATTCTCTAATCAGCTGATTCTCACTGGCTGGTGACATTGGGATGTCCGGAGATAAACATGGATGCTAGTTAAGGGAACTAGTTCATTGGAGTGACTAGCTGTAAGACTTCATATGGGAATCTACATGTAGATATGTCAATGAAGTTCTTACTGCGGCTTAAGTGCGATGTTCCTTTGACTTGCGGTGTTCAAGTCATCTTGGTCATGGAGACTTATACTTTAACATCTTAAGCAAGCATCTCCAAGGAGGTGTGGACCCAGGATGATTGGGTATAAGCCGAAGTGCCCGAAGATGTTTGAACAGCCTACAAAGGATTCACCACTCCTTGCGAGGAGTTGTATACCCAGGCCTATCGTCGGATTGTTACTCAAAACCTCTGGCCAGAGTATATCATGTTTAGAGTGCGAGTCTCTTAAATACATGAGAGTAATTAGAAATCCAAAGGACGAGAAAGACACTACTTGGGCTAGGTGTGACGTAGTCAGCCTAGTGGGGACTGACACCATAGACCGTGTCCTGAACCAAATGGGTATAAGGTGGTGAAGGGAATGGGGCACGATTCATTAGAGCTGCTGAAGGGTTTCAAAATAATTTCTTCTGAGGTCAAACTGTTGATCTTTCGATTAATTGGGGGTCATGATGTACTACTAGGTGCCACTCATGATCGTTCTATAATTGGTTGATTATAGATGGCCAACATAAATCGAAAGCCTATTTAGTCACACGCACTACGAGTAATCCGAGGGATTTAAAATGAGTTGAAAATTGGATTTTCCGATCAAGAGAAATAAGTCGAATCTGAGTTAATCAGAGGCGCAATGGAAGCTAAAAATGGCTAAGTCTTTTGAAGGCTTTTTGGGCGAATTAAATGGGTTTAATTCGCGATCGGTTCGGGTTGTTTTGGCCGACCAAAGAGGGTGTCCACCCTCTTGGTATTGGCCGGCCATTAAAGGGAGAAAAACCAATTTAATTGGTTTAATTAATAAAATAAATCTAGTGTGATTTATTTTATAAATTATGGATAAATAAATTTGTATAAAGAAATTTATATAAATAAATTTGTAGAAATTTATTCTTTTTATGGAAGTTAAAATAATCCATGAATTGATTTATTTTAATTTTATAAAATCAATTATGAATTGATTTTTCCATAATAAGAAAGTTTATAAATTTCTTATAAAATTTATTCCATAATTTAAAGAGAAGAAGAATTTGTTTTATTATAAATTAGTTATAATAAGACTCGGCTTAAACGGAATAATTAATAAGAGAATTTATAAGATAAATTTCTTATAACTAATTCCGTTAATTCCGTTAAGAGAGAGACTTAGCAAAGGAGTTGCTACTATATAAAGGAACCAAAGGCAAGCTCTTATTACGAATTACTAATAGAGATTAGTAACTTCCTCTCTCCCTCTCTCTTATTCTCTTCTCCCTCTCCTTTCCCTTAGGGCCGGCGCCCTTCTTGGAGAATTAGGGCCGGCTCCCACCTTCCTTGCTAGGGCCGGTGCACCCTATCAACACCAAGCAAGGTTGCCGTGAGCTTCAAGAAGAAGAAGAAACAAAACAAGAAGAAGAAGAAGCGGATAGCGACTCCTCTCTTCCCGGAATTCGATTCCGTTTTCTTGGTGGTTAGTTTCCCTTTCCTCTCTTGATCTTTCTTGTTGTGCCTATAGAGAATCTAGTAGTTCTCGTCGGCACAAAACTCATGACTTTGCGAAGTCATCCCAAAGAGAACTCGGCGTGGACGCGAATAGAGGCGGAGCTTCCAAGGGACGCTACGGTTGGATCTCGTCCCTTACTTCGAGTTACGAGAGGTATAATGTAAATTAGTTTACTTTTCCGCAAAGTTTTATTTTATGATTATGTCAACACACTATAAGGTTGCATGCTAGATACGAAGTTAAAATAATTTAGGAAATTATTTTATGCAAATTCTTCCGCTGCATGTAAAAATTTAAAATTTTACGAACTCGTATCCTTGTCAACATGCACCCGGTCCCAACATGAAAGCCCTAGCGAAGGACTGCTAGGCACTGGCGAAGGAATGCCAGGGCAAAAAGCCCTAGCGAAGGACTGCTAGGCACTGGCGAAGGAATGTCAGGGCAGAAAGCCCTAGCGAAGGACTGCTAGGCACTGGCGAAGGAATGCCAGGGCAAAAAGACCAAGCGAAGGACTGCTAGGCACCGGGCGAAGGACAGCTCGGCATCCAAGCCCTGACAAAGGACCGTCAGGCAAAAGTCCAACCAAGGGAGCGGTTGGCATCAGGTAAATTCTCCCGAGAGGAGTAGGTGAGGACGCGTTCCCCGTCGAGGGAACAGTAGGCGTCGGTTCGACCTAGGACTCCATTTTGGAGACCAAAGTCAGAACCAAGATAGCTAAGGCTGTATAAAATAAATAATTAATTGTGTTATTGTGTTTTGGACTAACCCTGGATGCAGGACCGAAGGAACGTGTGTCTGCAACTCAGAGAGCCTCAAAGGAGTGAGACAGCAGCTGAGTAAGGCGCCCTGAGTGTCCAGGGCGCCCTCAAGGTGAACCAAAACCAAGCGAAGCAAAAAGGGCTTCAGCTGCTTACTGGGCAAGGCGCCCTCAGCAGCGAAGGCACCCTCGTCAGCGAAGGCGCCCTCAGCAGCGAAGGCGCCTCCAGCCCAAGACTGCGAAGCTCCAGCCTCATTCAATCGAGAAGACCGCTTCAACCAAGGCGCCCTCAGTGACCAGGGCGCCCCAGAGGTCAAACTTAATCCCTGTTCGAGCGGGATAGAAGTTGACCGAGTAAAGTGTGGATCGGCTGACACGTGGCAGGGTGCCCTCGACGTCCAGGGCGCCCTAGGTGCTATAAATAGCACCCCTTGACCCCAAGCTTCACATAAACTTCGCTCCAAAGCTTCCACGCTCTTCTACACTTGTGCCTTGCTCCAGAAACGCCTCACCTCGAGCCGATGACGTCCCGCTGTCCCGAAAAGAGTCGATACACTCCGGAGGTCGGTAACGAAGAGATTAATATTTTATTATTATTTTATTGCACTCTCTTTGTAATTGAAATTATTGTAACCTCTTTGCGCGAATATAGAATTGCCCAAAGTAAACGGTCAACGACCGTGGGCCTTGGAGTAGGAGTCGACACAGGCTCCGAACCAAGTAAAAACCACTGTGTCTTTGTGCTGTATCTCGTATTTTTATTTCCGCTGTGCACTTACTCTTAGCTTTCCGAAAAAGAACGATTACCGATATTCTCCCCCCCCCCCCCCTCTATCGGTTTTTCACAATCCAACAGTAATCAGTAGGTGTGGATCATGGCAACAGATTTGATTACGGAGAAATAATCATAAGGTATGACATGGCAAGGAAGGGTTACGGCAGAACATGAGGTCACTGCACAGCACAAACCAAAAATCATGATTAGCACAAACTCATAATCTATGAACTGATCTGTATGAAAAACTAAACAAAAACTTACTTCGGTGCCATTGATGTTGATTTGAGAAGGTCGTGAAGGCTGGAAGGAGAGTTCGCGCAGTAGAAGGTTCTCGACGCAAGAGATGAGCTCAAGACCTTGAGCAAGAAAGAACTTGCAGAAGACATGGAGGAGCTTGCAGCACACCTTCTCAAGATCGCACACGCACAACACGAGGAAGGAAGAGATCGCACTCGCAAGGAAGAAGGAGAGGGGGGTTTTCGGCGCTGAAAGGTTTTGGTCGGCTAGGGCTTGGAAGGTGAAGAGAGATCGTGATTAAATCGGTTGGTGGATCGGTCCACTAACCGTAATTTAATGCAATTGAATGGATCACCGTTCGATCTGGAAGCGCTCAGACCGATCAGGCTCCGGCCTGATCGGATTGGCCTGGTCCTGATCGGTCGGGTGACCGATCAGGCAGGCTCCTGATCGATCGGATGATCGATCAGGATGCATATAGTAGGGTTCGGAGAGTGAGCTGTCAGCCCCCTGATCGGTCTGTGGACCGATCACCATGGGGTGCTAGATGTAACGCCCGCTTTTTTTTTTATAAAGCGGCGTTACGTTAACATACTTAGGGCATGTAGACATCATAATGCAGCGGAAACCTTTAACTTACACCTACATGCACTTACTATCCTTCCTAACATCATAACATGGGAACTTGGCATATTAACTTTATACCTAACATCATATTATGTCATACTTAGCATCATGTCATACTTATCATCATGTCATTCTTAGCATCATGTCATACATAGCATCATGTCATAGAGTCACATTCAAGCACATACTAGTAGAGGTAAAGTTCTATCATAAAACGAGCAAACATATGGTCTCGTGGCCAAGTCACTATCACACACATACTTTATTGCCCTCCTGCTGCTTCCTTACGGTCCCCTTGCGTGATTTGCGGTATAAGGAAAATAAGACTATAAGCACACAGGCTTAGTAAGATTCTTTCCTACTCACTAAAACCATTCATCACTTAATCATGAGCATCTTAAACATTAACATACTTAGTGCTTTACTCAGCACATAAGTCTTTATGAGCACTTAGCATACCTTTGACATGACTTGATCATAACTTAGTCACTTTCATAGCATAGCATATACATAAACATAAAAACATTCGTAGCTTGGCATAATACATAGCATAGACATAAACATAATAACATAACCTCATAAACATTCCTAACATGAACCTAAATAAAATCATGGCATCCAAACTTAGCATAAACACAATTAAATCATGGCAATATAACTTAGCACGGACATAAATAAAATCATAGCATTCTATCCTAGCATAAACATAATTAAATCATGGCATTATAATTAACATGAGCATAAATAAAATCATGGCATTCTAACCTAGCATAAGCATAATTAAATCATGGCACCCTAAACTATCATGAACATAAATAAAATCATGGCATTCTAACCTAGCATAAACATAATTAAATCATGGCATCCTAAACTATCATGAACATAAATAAAATCATGGCATTCTAATTAACATAAACATAATTAAATCATGACATCCTAAACTATCATGAACATAAATAAAATCATGGCATTCTAACTTAGCATAAACATACATAAAATCATTTGCATAAACATACCTTGCATAAACTTACATTGCATAATGTTCTTATCATAAGTATAATGCATAACATGGATGAATGCATGTGGCAATTGCATATATATATAAGGATGCTTAATCTTTAAAAACATGCTTTTAAATACTTTAACATAATCATAACATTCATTGGGCCCTGGCTTGTACCAAATTCATTCATCATATGCGCGCGTCCCTAAGTAAATACGAGGTAGCTAATCTCGACCTACTAGGGTAAGGACAGCTTCATCGGTAGTCCTGAACCGTAAGGACAGCTTCATCGGTAGTCCCGAACCGTGGACAGCTTCATCGGTAGTCCAGAACCGTGGACCTTACTTAGGTCCGGTACAAGCCCATTAAAATAAAATAAAATGCTTTCACATGCTTTTTCATTCATCATCATTCATTCATCATACTTGTCATTCATCATCATTCATTCATCATACTTGTCATTCATCATCATTCATTCATCATACTTAACATCATCGTTATGCCTTAAAGGCATGTACTTTAACCTCATTCATAAGACATGGCATACATACATCTTATTCAAAAAACATGGCATATCATTCATAAGACATGACATACATACATATCATTCATAAATCATGGCACATGTCTAAACATCTATCACTTAACATATAATTCATGACGTACAAACTAAGGGTTTGGTTAACATAGAACTTCCTCCATCTTACTTAAACATATATCTTGGTAACTCATACACAAGCATCTTTGGAGGTTTAACCCAACCCTAACCCTAGGTTAGGCCCTTGGCCGAAAGCCTCAAGGAACCATAGGTTCATGAAGCTTCACATAACTTCCCCAAACAACATCCCATACATACATACTAGGCCATAGGAAACATTTGATTCCATACTTAAGGCCAACCCTAATCCTTTAACCCTAAACTTGCTCTTGGCCGAAACTTCAAGGCCATGGGCATGGAAAAATTTCCATTAAAATCCCCAAATCAATTGTTATACACCAACCATACCTTACCATAGGGCCATTTGGGGCCCTTACTTGAAATGAGTCCTAACTTTCCACCCTATTAGGGTACTTGGCCGAAACCTATAGGGTCTCTAGGCCATGTGAAACATTCACATAAATACCCTCCATCTCCCTTATATCATGACAATACATAAAACAAACACTTGAGGTTTTAAACCCAACCCTACACAAGGGTTCTTGTTGTTGGCCGAAACCCTAGGGTATCCTAGGGTACTCCAAAAGTTCCCAAAAATTATCCTTAATCTCTAAACATCATAAGGGAACATTAAATAATATTATAAAGATTTTTAGCATCATTATGGACCCTAAAACATTGTGGCCGAAACCCATAGGGTCTCTAGGGTGTTGATTTTGTTTCTTTCATGTTGGCCGAAACCCTAGGGTGTCCTAGGGTACTCCAAAAATTCCCAAAAATTATACTTAACCTCTAAACATCATAAGGGAACATTAAATAACATTATAAAGATTTTTAGCATCATTATGGACCCTAAAACATTGTGGCCGAAACCCATAGGGTCTCTAGGGTGTTGATTTTGTTTCTTTCAACCTCAAGTCCCAAAAACCAACCAATAAATCATGCTAAAATATAAAGAACTATTATACCACAGGTGAGGGAGTCTTACCTTGGGTTTCTTGATTTTTCAAACCTTGAAAGAGAAGGAAATGGTAAGATCTTTGGACCCTTGAACCCCCTTGTCCTTGTATCCTTGGAAGACCCCTTAGATCTTGGGGATGAGACCTCTTGTGGAGCTTTCCCAAGGGAGAACCCTTCCTTGGGTATTCGGCTAGGATGAGGGGAGGAGAAGGAAGAAATTGCAAAGTAATGGGAAGAAGAGGTAACTCCCAAAACCCCCTCTTTATAGCCCATTAAGGAGGTAAATGAAGAGTCTCTCCATGACATCTTCTTCTATGCTTTAACCAATATCCACTTCATTCCCTCATAACATTACCTCACTAGATGAGTTGGTTAAAGCATACATGGTTGTACAAGTGGTCCAAGGTTCAATCCTTGGTAGATGCACAATTTTTTTCCACTTATTTTATTTTATTTTTTCCTAATATTTTCGAAAATCCCTTAAAAATTCCCCCATAATTATGTTAATCTTTCTTATTAAAATCCCTTTATATTTATACTAATTTTCACCTAAAATCCACCAAAAATTATGGTACTAAAAAGCCCCTATAAGGCTCATTGGTGCCCTTTTTCCCAATTTAAATGAGAAAACATGGATTTCCTAGGCCAAGGTTCGCCTTAATATTTCTAGGTTCCTCAGAAAATTATCTAGACATGCTTAATATTTTAAGTAAATATTAAGAGAATTTTCCGGGTCGTTACTATTCCCCATACCTCGTGAAAGTTCGTCCTCGAACTTAGAACAGCTCCGGGTACTTGCGCCTCATCTCGTCCTCGTGTTCCCAGGTAGCTTCCTCGAACCGCTGGCTTTGCCATAAGACCTTGACTAAGGGTACCTCCTTACTCCTCAGCTTCTTGACCTCCCTATCCAAAATCTGAATGGGTTTGCTCTCATAACTTAAGTCCTCTTGTACTTGCACTGTCTGCGGCTCGATCACTCGGTCCATATTTGGGATACACTTTTTAAGCAGGGACACATGGAATACATTATGGATAGCTGACATCTCTGGAGGCAGCTCTAACTCATATGCCACTTTACCGACTCTTTTCAGAATCAGGTATGGCCCCACATAGCGCGGACTTAGTTTTCCTTTCCTCCCAAATCTTGTCACCCCCTTCATCGGAGCCACTTTTAGAAACACCCAATCTCCAACACTAAACTCCAGTGGTCTACGCTGAACATCGGCATAACTCTTTTGTCGGCTCTGAGCAGTTTCTATCCGTTGTCGGATATTCTGTATAGCTCGGGTGGTGCTGTCTATGACCTCCGTTGTGAGCCCCATTTCCTTCTTTTCACCACCCTCATACCAACAGATCGGAGACCTACATCTCCTCCTATACAATGCTTCATAAGGTGTCATTCCAATAGTAGCTTGGTAGCTATTGTTGTATGCGAATTCCGCCAAACATAGATATCGACACCAGCTTCCTTTGAAATCCAGGGCACAAGCTCTCAACATATCTTCTAGTATTTGATTCACCCGTTCAGTTTGCCCATCAGTCTGAGGGTGAAAGGCAGTGCTACATCGCAATTTAGTGCCGAGAGACTCCTGAACACACTCCCAAAAATGTGAAGTAAAGCGACCATCCCTATCTGAGATGATGGTCTTGGGAACTCCATGAAGTCTGATTATCTCCTGGGCATATAATTGAGCTAGTATCATTAATAGCTCTCCGCTGTAATTGTCTGCATATATCCTAAATTATAGTTATTTATCATCTAAATTATAGGTATAATACCTATAATTTGCTTATGGAAGAATAGGTATAGGTGATAACTTATAGGTTGAGAGGATACCTGTCAACCTGTATGTAGGCTCTTATTAAAAACCTATATGATAGGTGAATTATGACAATACTTATATGGTAAGGAGTTAGTATGGTTATATTGATAATAATCTTGTATTAGTACCTACTCCCATATTATTATCATTTGCTTCACATAATTTGATACCATTGTGTGATATGATAGATCCCTTATTGTTAATCTCAGGTTCATGAACATAAGGTTGAAACACACTCTCGACAACTTGTAGTAGGACTAACATAGACCTTATTGGTTCACAACACTAACCGAACTCAATGAAATAGATGGGCTGCCATCATACCCATAACAAAGAACATCATGGCAATCACTGCCACTCCTTCACTCATCTCCCCTTGGCCCACCTCAGGGTCTTCCACCATCTCCATTGGATCCTCCTCCTCTATCTCGGGAACCTCCTTGGCCACTTCAAGGTCTTCCTCGAAAATCCAGGGGTCTTCTTCAAACATCTCGAGCATCTCGGGGTCTTCTTCGAACCCCTCGAGATCGTCCTCGCTCATCGGGTCTTCCTCAAACATCTCGAGCATCTCGGGGTCCTCCTCGAATGGCTCGGGATCCTCCTCGGGATCCTCCTCGTACATCTCGGGGTCCCCCTCGGATGGCTCGGAATCCTCCTCGTACATCTCAGGCTCCTCCTCGTACATCTCGGGCTCCTCCTCCGAGTCACCCAGATCTTCCGGAAACTCATAGCGGAGAAGCTGCTTACATAATTCCGTATATGAGATACGGCATCCGTGCTGGCCCCAGATCTGATGAGCAACCTCTCTCGCCCGGTTGGGCAATGAACGAAACAGAGCTCCGATCCTATAATCATCCATGACTGGGAACCCTTCCCGTTCCAGTTTCCAGAATAGCCGATCCAAGAACCCTATGTTGCCTTGAATTCCAAGGGTCGGACTGTAACCCACTTCCTCTATCCGCTCCATCAGCTCGCGGCATCTCTCAGTGAAATTCTCATGCAACATCTGGAATGGAAAAACAATGACATAGTTAGTACCAAACCGACCCAGCCAGTACAAAACCATTCCTTTTTCAATTCGCAAACATATACAGAGAAAGACACACGAAATCACTTTCTTCTACCCCTACTATTCTAATTATTTACTTCATAAAAGAAGATAAAATATCATTCACCGTTACCTATCTTAAGGTATTTTTCATCATAACTATCGTTCATACTTGTATATCTTAAAATCATAAGACATCTTCCTACTATAAGATATGTAAAGAGGTACTTATTTGGAAGCGGCAGGAAGAGGGCTTGATGTGTGTGTAGTGAGATGGTAACTGCTCCGATACCAACCTGTAACGCCCGCTTTTTTTTTTCATAAAGCGGCGTTACGTTAACATACTTAGGGCATGTAGACATCATAATGCAGCGGAAACCTTTAACTTATACCTACATGCACTTACTACCCTTCCTAACATCATAATATGGGAACTTGGCATATTAACTTTATACCTAACATCATATTATGTCATACTTAGCATCATGTCATACTTATCATCATGTCATTCTTAGCATCATGTCATACATAGCATCATGACATAGAGTCACATTCAAGCACATACTAGTAGAGGTAAAGTTCTATCATAAAACGAGCAAACATATGGTCTCGTGGCCAAGTCACTATCACACACATACTTTATTGCCCTCCTGCTGCTTCCTTACGGTCCCCTTGCGTGATCTGCGGTATAAGGAAAATAAGACTATAAGCACACAGGCTTAGTAAGACTCTTTCCTACTCACTAAAACCATTCATCACTTAATCATGAGCATCTTAAACATTAACATACTTAGTGTTTTACTCAGCACATAAGTCTTTATGAGCACTTAGCATACCTTTGACATGACTTGATCATAACTTAGTCACTTTCATAGCATAGCATATACATAAACATAAAAACATTCGTGGCTTGGCATAATACTTGGCATAGACATAAACATAATAACATAACCTCATAGACATTCCTAACATGAACCTAAATAAAATCATGGCATCCGAACTTAGCATAAACACAATTAAATCATGGCAATATAACTTAGCACGGACATAAATAAAATCATAGCATTCTATCCTAGCATAAACATAATTAAATCATGACATTATAATTAACGTGAGCATAAATAAAATCATGGCATTCTAACCTAGCATAAACATAATTAAATCATGGCACCCTAAACTATCATGAACATAAATAAAATCATGACATTCTAACCTAGCATAAACATAATTAAATCATGGCATCCTAAACTATCATGAACATAAATAAAATCATGGCATTCTAATTAACATAAACATAATTAAATCATGGCATCCTAAACTATCATGAACATAAATAAAATCATGGCATTCTAACTTAGCATAAACATACATAAAATCATTTGCATAAACATACCTTGCATAAACTTACTTTGCATAATGTTCTTATCATAAGTATAATGCATAACATGGATGGATGCATGTGGCAATTGCATATAGATATAAGGATGCTTAATCTTTAAAAACATGCTTTTAAATACTTTAACATAATCATAACATTCATTGGGCCCTGGCTTGTACCACATTCATTCATCATATGTGCGCATCCCTAAGTAAATACGAGGTAGCTAATCTCGACCTACTTGGGTAAGGACAGCTTCATCGGTAGTCTCGAACCGTAAGGACAGCTTCATCGGTAGTCCCGAACCGTGGACAGCTTCATCGGTAGTCTAGAACCGTGGACCTTACTTAGGTCCGGTACAAGCCCATTAAAATAAAATAAAATGCTTTCACATGCTTTTTCATTCATCATCATTCATTCATCATACTTGTCATTCATCATCATTCATTCATCATACTTGTCATTCATCATCATTCATTCATCATACTTAACATCATCGTTATGCCTTAAAAGCATGTACTTTAACCTCATTCATAAGACATGGCATACATACATCTTATTCATAAAACATGGCATATCATTCATAAGACATGGCATACATACATATCATTCATAAATCATGGCACATGTCTAAACATCTATGACTTAGCATATAATTCATGACGTACAAACTAAGGGTTTGGTTAACATAGAACTTCCTTCATCTTACTTAAACATATATCTTGGTAACTCATACACAAGCATCTTTGGAGGTTTAACCCAACCCTAACCCTAGGTTAGGCCCTTGGCCGAAAGCCCCAAGGAACCATAGGTTCATGAAGCTTCACATAACTTCCCCAAACAACATCCCATACATACATACTAGGCCATAGGAAACATTTGATTCCATACTTAAGGCCAACCCTAATCCTTTAACCCTAAACTTGCTCTTGGCCGAAACTTCAAGGCCATGGGCATGGAAAAATTTCCATTAAAATCCCCAAATCAATTGTTATACACCAACCATACCTTACCATAGGGCCATTTGGGGCCCTTACTTGAAATGAGTCCTAACTTTCCACCCTATTAGGGTACTTGGCCGAAACCTATAGGGTCTCTAGGCCATGTGAAACATTCACATAAATACCCTCCATCTCCCTTATATCATGACAATACATAAAACAAACACTTGAGGTTTTAAACCCAACCCTACACAAGGGTTCTTGTTGTTGGCCGAAACCCTAGGGTATCCTAGGGTACTCCAAAAGTTCCCAAAAATTATACTTAATCTCTAAACATCATAAGGGAACATTAAATAACATTATAAAGATTTTTAGCATCATTATGGACCCTAAAACATTGTGGCCGAAACCCATAGGGTCTCTAGGGTGTTGATTTTGTTTCTTTCATGTTGGCCGAAACCCTAGGGTGTCCTAGGGTACTCCAAAAATTCCCAAAAATTATACTTAACCTCTAAACATCATAAGGGAACATTAAATAACATTATAAAGATTTTTTTAGCATCATTATGGACCCTAAAACATTGTGGCCGAAACCCATAGGGTCTCTAGGGTGTTGATTTTGTTTCTTTCAACCTCAAGTCCCAAAAACCAACCAATAAATCATGCTAAAATATAAAGAACTATTATACCACAGGTGAGGGAGTCTTACCTTGGGTTTCTTGATTTTTCGAACCTTGAAAGAGAAGGAAATGGTAAGATCTTTGGACCCTTGAACCCCCTTGTCCTTGTATCCTTGGAAGACCCCTTAGATCTTGGGGATGAGACCTCTTGTGGAGCTTTCCCAAGGGAGAACCCTTCCTTGGGTATTCGGCTAGGATGAGGGGAGGAGAAGGAAGATATTGCAAAGTAATGGGAAGAAGAGGTAACTCCCAAAACCCCCTCTTTATAGCCCATTAAGGAGGTAAATGAAGAGTCTCTCCATGACCCTTCATCTTCTTCTATGCTTTAACCAATATCCACTTCATTCCCTCATAACATTACCTCACTAGATGAGTTGGTTAAAGCATACATGATTGTACAAGTGGTCCAGGGTTCAATCCTTGGTAGATGCACAATTTTTTCCACTTATTTTATTTTATTTTTTCCTAATATTTTCGAAAATCCCTTAAAAATTCCCCCATAATTATGTTAATCTTTCTTATTAAAATCCCTTTATATTTATACTAATTTTCACCTAAAATCCACCAAAAATTATGGTACTAAAAAGCCCCTATAAGGCCCATTAGTGCCCCTTTTCCCAATTTAAATGAGAAAACATGGATTTCCTAGGCCAGGTTCACCTTAATATTTCTAGGTTCTTCAGAAAATTATCTAGACATGCTTAATATTTTAAGTAAATATTAAGAGAATTTTCTGGTTCGTTACACTAGATCGGTCCGGGGACCGATCCAGGCTAGCACAGAACGTTTAGCCAAAATTTTGCCAAGGCTCTGTGACCGCTCTGATCGGTCTGTGGACCGATCACTACAGGAAGGAGCCAGATCGGTCCGGGGACCGATCAGCCCTACGCCTGATCGGTCCAATGACCGATCAGGGTTCCTGATATTCCCTGATACAATCTGAAATTTTCAGTTTCAGATTTCCACACGATTTCTGAAGGGATTTGATGAAAGATATCGATCTTGGAAGTGATCCCTTGACTAAAATTGATCCCTAAACAAGGATTAAAGGTCCTTACGGGTTTAACAATCACTTTGCTCCACCCAAGTGGAGTCAAACTCAATCAACAATCATTCAAACAAGTTTGTATCCAAAATCAAGTTTCCTTGATTGGAATGTCCAAGTATGATCATGAAGCCAAATACACATGTGTTATGCATTGGTTTTACCCATACATTGTCACCAAAGTGATTTTTATCTCGTCAACTTAATTTCTCAAGGGATGCATTGACATTTTGAGAAATTGAGTTGATCCTAACATCTCACCCCATTTCTAGCAAACAAAATCATTTTGTTGAACCTTATAGTTTGTGTGAGATGTCCCTAAGGTTACCCAATTGTATCCCACAATTTAAAATAATCATGAAGGGTTTTGAATGCATTTTGAAATCTATGAAGCGCGACACATTCCCAACTCCCTTCTTAAGAAACTAAACTCATTTTCGGGGAGTGGTTTAGTGAAAATGTCCGCTAGATTCGATTTGGACTCTACATATGAGAGTACAACATCTCCTCTAGCAACATGATCTCTAATGAAGTGGTGACGCACTTCAATATGCTTTGTCCTAGAATGATGGACCGGATTCTTTGTTAGGTTAATTGTGCTAATGTTGTCACACAACACTTGCACACCCTTGTAGCTTAATCCATAGTCCTCTAAAGTATGAATCATCCATAACAATTGCGATATGTTCTCTCCCATAGCAATATATTCTGCCTCGGTCGTGGAGAGAGCAACACAATATTGCTTCCGACTTGACCAACTAACTAAAGATGATCCTAAAAATTGGCAACCTCCACTAGTGCTTTTTCGATCCAACTTACATCCAACGTAGTTGGAATCGGTATAGCCAATTAGGTCAAATGACTCGGTACGGGGGTATCAAAGACCAACACCAATTGCGCCTTTAAGATATCTCAAGATTCTCTTGACAGCAATCAAGTGAGATTCCTTGGCACAAACTTGATATCTAGCGCACATACCCACAACAAAAAGTATATCAGGTCGACTAGCTGTGAGGTATAGCAAACTATCTATCATGCTTCGATATTGAGTCAAATCAACAGGTTTACCACTCTCATCACTATCTAATCTTGTGTTTGTAGCCATGGGAGTGGTTACTTCTTTTGAATCACTCATATTGAATTTTCGAAGCATTTCTTGAGTATACTTTGATTGATGCACGTGGATCCCATCTCGGGTTTGTTTGATTTCAAGTCAAAGGAAGAAAGTCAACTCTCCCACTAGACTCATCTCAAATTCACTTTTTATGTGTCTAATGAACTCATTTAAATAGCCTTTGTTGTTTGAGCCACAAATTATGTCATCGACATAAACTTGGGCTACAAATATATTGTCACCATCTCTCCGTAGAAATAGTGTAGGGTCTATTTGGCCTCTTACAAAGCCTTTCTCAATTAAGAATGTTGACAACCGCTCGTACCAAGCTCGGGGTGCTTGTTTAAGGCCATAGAGTGCCTTTTTGACCTTAAATACGTGGTTTGAAAATTTGGTACTCTCAAACCCCGGAGGTTGTTCCACATAGACCTCTTCTCTAATCAAACCATTTAGAAAGGCCGATTTGGCATCCATTTGATATAGCTTGAAACCTCGATGTGCTGCAAATGCAAGCATCAATCGGATGGACTCCAATCGTGCCACGGGAGCATAGGTCTCATCATAATCAAGGCCTTCAACTTGACTATAGCCCTTGGCTACTAAGCGTGCCTTGTTTCTAATGATTTCTCCCTTGTGGTTCAATTTATTTTTGAAGACCCATTTGGTTCCAATAATGGTGGTCTTCTTGGGTCTAGGGACTATGTCCCAAACTTGACTTCTTTCGAATTGACCTAGTTCATCTTGCATTGCAATAATCCAATCGGGGTCACTTAACGCTTCATCAATTTTCCTAGGTTCAATTTCAGAAATTAAAGCAACTTCATTAGCCTCATTCCGGAAGAATGATCTAGTCCTAACCCCATAGTGGATATCTCCAACAATTTGGTCTTGGGGATGACTAGAGGCTAATCTAGTTTGCCTTGGTGTTGGTGGTGCTTCTTGAACTGTTTCACTAGCCACCGGCTCAACCTCAGGATCCGGCTGATCTATGGGTTGTCTAGGCTCACCGTCATCAGATTCATCACCATCAACACCATTTGGACTTTCATTCAAACTTAGTCTCCTAAGTTCGAATTGGACTTCATCTTCTGGTTGTCCATTGACTTTTGGAATTTCTTCAAAAATTACATCAGAAGACTCTTCAACCAATCTAGATTTCTTATTGTAGACTCGGTAGGCTTTGCTAACTAGGGAGTACCCGACCAGTATCCCTTCATCAGCCTTTGCCGTGAACTTTCCAAGGTGGTCCTTGGTGTTTAGGATAAACACCTTACAATCAAACACCCTAAGATGTTTAACCATAGGTGGTTTCCCAAACCAAAGTTCATGGGGAGTCTTTCCTAGAAATCTATGGATGAGGACTCGGTTTTGCACGTAGCAAGCTGTGTTTACAGCTTTGGCCCATAAGTAACTCGGTAGTGAGTACTCATTGAGCATGCTTCGTGCAGCCTCTTGTAGAACACGGTTCTTCCTCTCTACAACACCATTTTGTTGTGGTGTTCTAGGTGTGGAGAACTCATGTCTATACCCTCTATCTTGACAAAATTCTAAAAATCGTTGGTTTTGAAATTCACCTCCATGTCACTTCTAATTGTCTTAATAGTTGATGATTTTTCATTTTCAACCCTTCTACAAAAAGAAATGAAAACATCTAAGGTTTGGTCCTTATATTTAAGAAAATAAGTCCATGTATATCTAATAAAATCATCAATGATAACAAAGCAATATCTACTTCCATTCAAAGATATGATAGTACTACAATCAAATAGATCCATGTGAAGTAAATCTAATGCGGTAGATGTACTTACAACGTTTTTACCTTTATGTGCAGATTTGGTTTGCTTACCCATTTGACATGCATCACAAAGTTTGTCTTTCTCATACTTGATGCTTGGTAAGCCACGAACTAATCCCTTGTTGGTCAACTTCCGGATGTTCTTCATGTTCACATGTGCTAGTCTCCGGTGCCAAAGGGTGGGCTCCTCTTCTTTTGACATGAGACACATAGCGAAAGTATTAATAGCACTTTTAAAAGAAACTTGATAAATGTTATCTATTCTAGTTCCTACTAGTACCGTGTCAACATTGTCATGGTGTCTAACTAGACATTGACTTGATTGAAAATCAATTGTGTAACCCGCATCACACAATTGACTGACACTTAGGAGATTAAATGTCATCCCCTTGACTAGAAGGACATTTTTAATTCTAAGACATTCGGATATTTGAATGTCTCCTATTCCTATGACCTTAAGACTACCATTGTTACCAAATGAAACATTACCTCTACTTTTTCTTTGAAGTGTGGTAAACAATGATCTATCCCCGGTCATGTGTTTGGAGCATCCACTATCAACGTACCAAGTTGATAGATGCTCCCCCTCAATCATAACCTACACAATTTGAAAAATGGAAGATTTAGGTACCCAAATCTTGGGACCTAAAGCACCTACTAGACAAGACTTAGGCACCCATGCCTTGACAACTTTCTTATGAACCTTGGGTGTCTTAAGTGGCCTAACACCAGTCCTAGACATTAAGGACACAAATGAAGGTTCTTTGGGTCGGTAACCAATAGCAGCCCTATTGTAGACTGCCCTTCGGGCATTCAAGATCATGTCGAGGGTCTTTGAACTTGTTGAGAACTTCTCAAGAATATTCTTGAGTCTCTCAACTTCACTCTTCAATGATTTGTTTTCATCCTCTAGCAGTTCATCATGCAAATCATCTACATCCTCAACCCTAGAGGATTTCAAGTGTCCAATCTCAATTTTCAAAGATTTAATTTCATCCTCTAACATTTCAACATGTAAATTATCTATGTTCTCATCCCTAGATGATTTCAATTGTTCAACTTCTAATTGCAATGATTTAACCCTATTTTTTGACTTCTTCAACATATTGGTTAAACATGCAATAGCTCTATAACATTTTTCAAGTTCGGGAGAAGTTACCTCTTCATCATCCAAAGATGATGAAGCCGCGTTTAAGGAGTCGGAAGATTCATCACTGCTTTCTTCTCCAAGAGCCATGAGTGCCACATGCCTTGTGCTCTTCTCCTCCTCTTCATCCGATGAGCTTGAGGAGGACTCATCCCAAGTGGCCTTCAAGGTCTTCTTCTTTTTCTTTGATTTCTCCTCTTTCTTCTTGGATTTCTCCTCCTTCTTCTTTAGCTTTGGGCATTCACTCTTGAAGTGCCCTTTCCTGCCACACTCATAACAAGAAGCATTAGACTTATCAACTTTAGCTTCACTAGGGTTACCTTTACCCTTGAAGCGTCGACCCCTTCTTATCATCTTTCTCACAAAATTTGCTATCTCGAAGGAAGAAGACCCGCTGCCATCTTCCTTGGATTCGGACTCGGATTCGGATGAGGAAGAAGATGAGGAGACTTCCTTCTCCTTCTTCTTCTTGTTGGATCGATCCCCTGCAACTAAGGCAATCCCCTTTTCCTTGGGGCCTTTGTTAGCCATCTCATGTAATTCCATTTCACAAAATAGATCATCTAGTTTAACAATTGATAAATTCTTGGAAACTTTGTAGGCATCTACCATGGATGACCACAAAGCATTCCTTGGAAATGATTTTAACACATACCTCACAAGATCGCGATTTTCGACCTTTTCATCAATTGAGTGGAGACCATTCAATACCTCTTTAAATCTGCTGTGGAGCTCACTTATAGTCTCATTCTCCTTCATGGAGAGGTTTTGAAGTTGATTGAGGAATAAGTCCCTCTTGGCGATTCTTGAGCCTCGGGTTCCCTCGTGGAGTTCGATGAGCTTGTTCCACAAGTCTTTTGCACTTGAAAATGGACCAACCTTGATGAGTTGGTCTTTGTTCATGCCACTTTGTAGGGTCACCACCGCCTTCGCGTCGGCTTCACTCTTCCGGGTTTGTTCAGCCGACCCAACGCCATGATTCGAGTTCCTTGCCTTCATCATCCTTTGGAGGGGTAAAGCCCTCCTTCACAGCGAACCAGTGTTGATGTCCATCTTAAGGTAGTACTCCATCTTCGATCATCCCAATATTGAAAATCTGCTCTATCGAAGAAGGGTGGACGGGTGGTGGGAAAATCCTTCTCTCAAAGCCATTGATGAAAGCTTCGGTTGTTAATACCGCTTGTACAGAGCCCAACTTGATACCACTTGTTGGAACTTGGATGGCTAGAGAAGGGGGTGAATATAGCTAGACACAAACTTCTTTCGTTAAGGGTTTCTGCACATCACGGTTAGTAACACAGCAGCGGAAACAATGGAAACAATGAAGTGCAGAAATGCAGAAAACAAAAAATAAACTAAAACAACTAACAAGATCGCTAACAAGGAGGGTTTACAAGGTTCGGGGATAACTTGCCCTACTCCTTGGCGTGCCCATGAGGTGGGCGATCCTTGATCGTCGGCAGATCAAGCCCCGGTGAACACCCAACCTCCTTCTCAGTGGGGGTAACCTCTCCACAGCGTTTCAACAAAGATATAGTTTAAGCACAATGAAACACAAGAAAGATCTTACAAGCTTCTCTCGAGCTCCACCCAGTGACTATCTCACGCAAGAACTCCCCTTCTTCGTGTCTTCTCGCTGATGGACTCACCAAGCNCATGTCCTGAACTAAGTGGGTATAAGATGGTGAAGGGAATGGGGCACGATTCATTATAGCTGCTGAAGGGTTTCAGAATTGTTTCTGAGGTCAACCGTTGATCTTTCGATTAATTAGGGATCATGATGTACTACTAGGTGCCACTCATGATCGTTCTATAATTAATTGATTAATTATAGAAGGCCAACATAAATCAAAAGCCTATTTAGTCACACGCACTACGAGTAATCCGAGCGATTTAAAATGAGTTGAAAATTGAATTTTCCAATCAAGAGAGAATAAGTTTGGTTGAGCCAAACGATAAGTCGAATCTGAATTTTTCAGAGACGCATCGGAAGCGTAAAATGGCTAAAGTCTTTTAAAGACTTAATAGATGAATTAAATAAGTTTAATTCATTGGGGCTTGGCTTGGATTGGCCGGCCAAAGAGGGCCTCCATCCTCTTTGCTTGGCCGGCCACAACAAAGGGAGAGAACCAAGTTTTTGGTTCAATTTATAAAATAAACCAAGTGTAGTTTGTTTTATAAATTATGGATGATATATATTTTATATAATAAACCAAGGTTTGGTTTATTTTTCATGGAAATTAAAATGAACCATGGATTGGTTTATTTTATAAAATCAATCATGGATTGATTTACCATGATAAGGAAATTTATTCCATAGGAGAGAAGAGACTTGATTGATTTTTTATCATGAATTAAAATATGATTTTAACCATGATATAAAATCAAACTTGGCATGATGGAATAAGTTATTCCATATTTGAGAGGCTTGATGGTTGAGAGGCCACTATATAAAGGACCCAAGGCAAGGCTTGGGTGATAATCGTAGAGATGAAGGCATAGGCTCTCTCCCTTTCTCTCATCCTCTTCTCCCCTTCTTGTCGTGCGCCAACCAGCCCCAAGAAGGACCACTAGCCGGCCGCCCATGCCCTTTCCCTGCCGACCACGACCTGCTGCCGGAGAAGGAAGCTCCGTCCATCTCTTGGCCGGAAGAAGGTGCTTCCGGAATTAGAGTTTGCCGCAAGGATCTTTTTGTCGCAAGCCTCTTCTTTTGGTTCGCTGGAATATTGATTCCAGCCATCCTTTTGTGGTTAGTCTTCCGACTTCTCTCTTGGTTTTTCTTGTCGCGTTCTCGGAGAATCTAGTAGTTCTCGAGAACACGAAACTCGTGGCTTTGCGAAGTCATCCCGAAGATACTCGGAGTGGACGCGAATAGAAGCGGAGCTTCCAAGCGACGCTTACGGTTGGATCTCGTCCCTTCCTTCGAGTTACGCGAGGTAATACATAAATTAGTTTACGTTTCTGGAAATTTTTAAATATATGATCATGTCTACACAAGATAAAATTGCATGCATAGATGTGTGGTTAAATAATTTGAGAAATTATTTATGCTAAACCTTCCGCTGCACGTAATTAATTTTTAAAATTACGAACCCGCATCCATGTCAACATGCACCCGGTCCCTACACCCTAGGGGTATCCCAAAACAACAAGGATATGATTTAATTTTTGAAAAGCATATGAACACATATGACAAATATAGGGCATTGCAAAACACACATATGTATCATATGGGCAAGGCATCATAAGCAAAATCATAATCATGGATAATAAGGCATACACGTAGATATCACCATAGAAACCACTAATAAGCAAAAGATGGCAAGATATACATAAAAAAATAGCCATAGTGGTAAAACATAAAACATCCAGGCAAATAGTGCGATGCAAGTCAATGCATCAAAGTCAATATCACGCCATAACAGGCAATAGTCGGGACGGACAGATTCCTCAAATAGTCTGAAATCACCAAACAAGCACAGAGTACAGTCAATCGTCAGCAGGGGGGTCAGTATGCAAAGGGTTGCCTATCGTGCCATCATCATGAGCAAAAGACCCAGGTGCATCACTACCGGAAGGCGCATCCTCAGGAAATGTATGTCGGCGCCACTCATCGTACCATGTCTGCTGCAGCGTACGGACCCTGGAAACATCAGATTCCACTGAGGTCAGTCTGCGATCAATGGATCGGAACTGTGAGCGGACCTCCTCGCGATAAATCTCCCGCAAATGGAAATCATGCTGGATGGTCTGATCCAGCTCTGAGAGCTGCCCGCGCAGATCTGGCTCGGGCTCATCGTAGTATTCAGTAGCAGCAGGAGCCTCCTGAGGTGCAGCAGCATCGGCAGGTGCCTGAAAATGTGGTCCTCCCCCAGGTAGCTCACCGAGACCTCTCCCGTCTTTCCAAACCAAAGCCCTATCATGATCCCGGATAATGATGCCGAATTTGGCCAATGCCCATCGGCCAAGTCTACAATCCTATCGGACCATGGGCACTATCCTGCCCTTGGAGACATCAACACCTACTGACATAAGCTAGTCGGTGATGTCGTGACCAAAAGGCATATAGACCGTGCGACGGCTCGGCTCTCGATAGGATAAAATGGACTGAAAGATGCTCTCCATGATATCGAAGTCCAAGCGGCGGTGCATGCCATAGAGCATCAAGCAATGATAGGGTCGGATCTCGGCTAAGGGCTTGGAAGTGATTGGAAGGATACAGTTTGTGATAATCTTGAACAAGATGTAATGAGTGGGAGAGAGACGAAGTGCTGCAAAGGTAGGAAAATCAGGACCCAACTCATTGAGACCGGCCGGACGGGGATGACCAAAGAAATGCTGATAGATGCCATCAGTAGTAACGTCCGCAAAGGGAGCCAACAGAGGGTCAGGGAGCTCGGGATAGATCGAATACAGGTTAGGAGAACGTCGACCACCCAGATACTCTGCTAGAATCTCATAAGAGAAATCAAGATTTCTCTTTGCTACGCGAGTGGTGAATTCGAAGCCCCCTTGAGGCCCTTGTTGAAGATTGTTGTAGAACTCAGAAACAAGGTCATAATTGATCGGCCTCTCAAGGGAGAGGAGAAAACCAAGATTGTAAAAGGTAACTATCTCAATGATAGAGGGGCAGTGCTCGGTCAGAAATGGAACATCAATCGACCGGCAGGGAAGTAACTTGAAAGTGCAGGATTGAAAAGCCTGCTCGTAGGCAGCATTAGGAAAGCGAGAGCTGGAGGAAGGCTGAGGCCTTCAGGAGGGCGCAGATGAAGAAGGGGCTTTACCCTTCGAACTGCCCTCTACTGCTTCTTTTCCCTTAGATGATCTTCTAAGGATTTGAATAGGTCATGGAAATAACATAAATCAAAAGAGCAAGGTTGAATTGACCACATGAACATGGTTTAATCATGGACCCAAGATTTGATCACGGGAAAAATAATCAAGTGAACATAAGGTGGAATTGATCATAAGATTCATCAGTTTGATATAGAATGGGGACAATAATCAAATGAAAGAGAGAGTTGATCATAGATAGCATAATCATAAGGTAAGCCAGGGCAAGGAGGAGTCACGGCCAAAACATGAGGTTACGACACAACAATAGCACACCAAAACGTGGTTAGCCTCAAATACAAATTCTAAGAACTGATTTGAAAGAGAAACTAAACAACAACGCTTACTTAGGTGCCATTGAAGGTTGGTGATGAAGATCTTGGAGTCTGGAAGAAGAGGCTTGCGCAAGAAGAAGCTTCTCGGTGCAAGAAATGAGCGCAAAAACCTTGAGCAGGTAGAGAACTTGCAGAGAACAAAGAAAAGCTCGCAGAGACCTTCGCAAGAACTCGCACACAAGAAAGAGGGAGACGTAGGAAGAGGACTCGCGTACAGCAGAAAGATGCGCAAGAGAGAGTTTTCGGCGCTAGGGTTCGGCAATGAGAGGTTTTGGAGGAGTTAATCGGTTGGTGGATCGGTCCACCAACCGAAATTTAATATGATCAAACGGATCACGGTTCAATCTGAGAGCACCCAGACTGATCAGGCTCTTGCTTGATCGGACTGGCCTGGTCCTGATCGGTTGGGTGACCGATCAGGTAGGCTCCTGATCGATCGACGGATCGATCAAGAAGCGAAAAGTAGGGTTGGATGATATTCGAGAAGCCCCCCTGATCGGTCTGTGGACAGATCAACACAGGGTGCAAGATCGGTCCGGGGACCGATCCAGGCAAGCACAGAATGTTTGGACAGAATTCCGCAAAGTCACTGCTGCCCCTCTGATCGGTCTGTGAACCGATCACCATAGGATGGAGCTAGATCGGTCCGGGGACCGATCAGCCCTACGCCTGATCGGTCCAGTGACCGATTAGGGTTCCTGATACTCCCTGATACGATCTGAATCTTTCAGTTTCAGACTTTCACATGATTTTTGAAGGAATCTGATGAAGAATATCGATCTTGGAAGTGATTCCTTGACTATAATTGATCCCCAAACAAGGATCAAAGGTCCTTATGGTTTGAACAAATCACTTTGCTCCACCCAAGTGGAGTCAAACTCAATCAACAATCATTCAAACAAGTTTTTGTTGGATCGAGAAAACCGATAGAGGGGGGGGTGAATATCGGAAATCGTTCGGATTTTCATAAAGAGCACGTACGCAGCGGAAATAAAATAAAACAATCACAGCACAAAGACACGGTCGATTTACTTGGTTCAGAGCCTGTGTCGACTGTAGCGACCCGCCTTCTCTACCTTAGACGGTCCGCTACTTTATCTACTATCTTGACTCTACTGCACGACTAAGAATGCGGAACTTCTTTATTTTTCTTTTAAATCCATCTAGGGATGATATTCTAACTCTAGTAGTCATGCATGATACAATGACACACTTCTTTTCATCTATAGAACTTCTCTGCAATGCCAGTCGACTGCGATCTAACCAGTCGACTGGTATCGGCCACAGAAAGTTTCTGGGCGCGACACCAGTCGACTGGCCTCTTGGCAGTCGACTGATGCATCGAACAGAAGCTACTGTTCGATAGGGCAGTCGACTGATACTGAACCAGTCGACTGGCACGCCTGAAAAACCTGAAATTCAGATTCGAACTTTGTTTCAAAAGTACACAAAACATATAGTTTCAAGCCATACAAAGACACAACACCATTTCTGTACTCTATACTAGTTTCCCAAATATTTTAGCCAATCAAAACAACTTCATAAACTCGAAATTAGAACTTTTGCGGAAGTAATTAAGTTATGAAAATCTATATGAACTTTTAACTAAAGTTTTGTACCAAACTTAACTCCTATGCATTCATAATACCAAAACACATGTTCTACACCTCACTAAAGCATGTTGGGATGTAATGCAACTTCTCTAAGCATATTTATAGCAATAATAACTTGATTCAAAGGGAAACTCTCAATATCTTGGAATATGCATCAAATAGCTCCATCAAGTATCAATATTCAAAACTACTCACACTCATACTCATCCAATGCCATCATAAGGATATGTATGCTAATTAAAATGACATGGAATCTTTACTCATGGTTTTAAGACATGCAAAATATCTAAAACGTAATTACTTGGATAAATGCTATATGATCTAACTCAAACTAAGACTTTATAATAAATACACTTTGAGTCTTTTATTCATCTTGTCCCAAGGACCTCTCCAAGGTCAGCCACCACACACACGTCACTCAGCACCGCCTTGTCGCCTTCCTTCAGAATTGCTTGCCTTTACCTTTACCTGCAGCAAGAGGAAATGCAACTAATAAGCAAAAGCTTAGTAAGTACTATCTAGCTCACAAAATCTCGAAATGTGCAAGCATGCTTTTTAAAACAATGTGAAATCACATGAGACACTTTTATGCTTAAAAGAAACACTAAAACAACATGTATAACTCAAGACATGCATACTAAAGCACTAATAAGTCTTAACTTACTTGTTCTTGGCTTAACTTGAAACTTTAGCAATTCTTTGACTTTTAAATCTTTCTTTAACTTTTAGAAAACTTTCTTAAACTTTAGAAAACTTTGCTAAAGCATATACTTGAAAATAATATCTCACTTGGATCCACTTAAGACGTAAGTACCATCTTATGCACGTTCCCTAAAAGGTTGGGGTAGCGAGCCACCAATCCTAATAGAGCAGACCTTGGTCTACCAGGGCCAAGACCTTGGAATTGGACACCTGGATTTCTTTAACGACGCCCTTGGACGCCGGGTACTGGCCTTAGAAAATAAAATAGCTTTTCTTTCTTTTCTTTCTTATCTTTAAATGCCTTGGCATTTTAACGAGCCCCTTGTGTGCCCAAATCCCTAAGTCTTGACTTTTGGGGATTTCTTAAGGCCTTGGCCTTTTCTTTTCTTATCTTTATCTTCTCTTTTCTTTTCTCATAACTCTTCTTAGCCCCTAACCTCATATAGGGTGCTTAATCAAACTTATACAAGCATGGATCAACCTAGGATTACATGCAAAATCATAAACTTTAAGGAAAATTACATTTTAACTTTCTAACGGGAAAATCTTACGGAAAACCGCCTCTTACTGCAGGTGAGCAGTACTTACATTGATATCTTGGACTTACAACCAAAATTGACGTCTAGGGCTCGGGAGAAACTTGAGATCTCGATGAACCGTTCGCGCCTACGCGTTCCTCTCGTCGCGGGGATTCCGAATATTGGAAGCTCTCTCGGAGGAGAGCCTTGGCCGGCGCCCCCTTGGAAGAGGAGAGGGGGTTGGTGTGGTTGGCGTGCGCACAAGAGAGGAGAGGGGAGGGGCGGCGTGAGGCTTGGGCGAGGGTTTAGATGAGAGAAAATAAAATTCCTCTCTTTAACTATCTATTTATACTTAGGGTTATTTAAGTCCAACTTAGAACTTAACTTAATATTTCTCTATTTTCTTTCAGCACACCCCTGCTGGGGCTCCTGGTTAACCCGACCAACTTAAGTCGTTGATCCCATGGGAGGTCTCGGGTTCAAAACTCATTCAGGCAACTTTTTGCCGAAAAATCTATTTCTTTTAGAAAAATACTAAACGGACTCGAAAAATTCCATAAAAATATTTTAAAAATTCCTAAAAATATCTAGAATATTTCTAAACCATTTTTAAATAGTTCTAAGGACTTTAAGAACTTAAAATGGGAATTTCGGGGCGTTACATCGACTCCTACTCCAAGGCCCACGGTCGTTGACTGTTTACTTTGGGCAATTCTATATACGCGCAAATCAGTTTACAATAATTTATTACAAGTAAGTGCACTAACAATACTAATTAAAAAATTTGATCTTCGTTACCGACGTCCGGAGTGGATTGACTCTTTCGGGGCAGCGGGACGTCGTCGGCTCGAGTTGGAGTGTTTCCGGAGCAAGGCACGAGCGTAGAAGATCTTTGGGGCGTTGAGAGAACAGTTGTCCTGAAGCCTTGGTCGAAGGCCCTTTATATAGGTCCTGGGGGCGCCCAGGACGTCGGGGGCGCCCCCCACGTGGCCTCTGATCCGCAGAGCTCTCGGTCAGCGTCTATCCTCTGGATCCGCTTTGACCGGGGCGCCTGGAGCGCTCGGGGCGCCCGGAGCGCTCGGGGCGCCCGGAGCGCTCGGGGCGCCCGAATTGACCGGGTCAAAGTCCTATCTCCTTAGCTTCGAGGGGTTCGGGTTCGATGTTGCGCATGGGGGCGCCCGCAGCGCAGGGGGTTCCCGGGAGCACGGGGGCGCCCGGGAGTTGAACTGTCGAAGCCCTATCTTGCTGTCTTGTGTTTTGTGTTTGCCTTGGGGGCGCCCGGGACACTCCGGGCGCCCTGGTCAGCTGTAGCCTCATTCCTTTGAGGCTTTCTGAGCTGCAGACACACGTTCCTTCAGTCCTGCATCCAAGGTTAGTCCAAAACACAATAAAACAATAAAGTATTAGATTATACAGTCTTAGCTGTCTTGGTTCTGACTTTGGGCCTCCAAAATGGAGCCCTAGGTCGAACCGACGCCTACTGTTCCCTCGACGGGGAACGCGTCCTCACCTACTCCTCTCGGGAGAATTTACCTGATGCCAACCGCTCCTTTGGTTGGACTTTTGCCTGACGTTCCTTTGCCAGGTCTTGGATACCGAGCTGTCCTTCGCCCGGTGCCTAGCTGTCCTTCGCTAGGGCTTTGTTTCCTGGCAGCCCTTCGCCAGTGCCTAGCAGTCCTTCGCTAGGGCTTTGTTTCCTGGCAGCCCTTCGCCAGGTGCCTAGCAGCCCTTCGCTAGGACTTGGTTTCCTGGCAGCCCTTCGCCAGGTGCCTAGCAGCCCTTCGCTAGGACTTGGTTTCCTGGCAGCCCTTCGCCAGGTGCCTAGCAGCCCTTCGCTAGGGCTTTTCCTGCACACTAGATTAACTTGTTAGAAAACAAGAAGGACTTAACTTTTGACCTATGTTGCCATTATCAAAACACAGGTTTGACTTAGGTGCATTCTGCACCAACAGTTTTAACCAAGATTGTGCCAAATTCAAATTTCCAATCAAGTTTCCTTGATTGGAATGTCCAAGTATGATCATGGAGCCAAATACATATGTGTTATGCATTAGTTTTCCCCATACTTGGTCACTGAAGTGATTTTTATCTCGTCAACTTAATTTCTCAAGGGATGCATTGACATTTTGAGAGATTGAGTTGATCCTAACATCTCACCCCATTTCTAGCAAACAAAAATATTTTGGTAAACCTTATAGTTTGTGTGAAATGTCCCCAAAGTTACCCAATTGTATCCCAACAATTTCGAAATGATCATAAAGGGTTTTGGATGCATTTTGATCATATGAGACGCGACACATTCCCAACTCCCTTCATAAGAAACTAAACTCATTTTCGGGGAGTGGTTTAGTGAAAATGTCAGCGAGGTTTGACTTGGACTCTACATGTGAGAGTACAATATCTCCCCTAGCAACATGATCTCTAATGAAGTGGTGACGCACTTCAATATGTTTGGTCCTAGAATGATAGACTGGATTCTTGGTTAGATTAATTGTGTTGGATCGAGAGAGACGATAGAGGGGGGGTGAATATCGTTAACGTTTTTCGGAAAAACGTAGAGCAAATACGCAACGGAAATTAAGAAAACACAATCACATAGAGACACGATCGATTTTACTTGGTTCGGAGCCTAGGTCGACTCCTACTCCAAGGCCCACGGTCGTTGACCGTTTACTGAGGGCAATTCTATAATCGCGCAAAGATTCTTACAAAGGATTACAGTTCTAGTACAGTAGTAGTATAACGGAAATAAAAAATTAGTTCTTCGTTACCGACATCCGATATGGGATGTTTCTCGGAGTAGAGGGACGTCGTCGGCGCTTTTGTGTCGAGTTAGAAGGTTTCTGGAGCGAAGCGCAGGAGCAGAAGAACGTTACAGCGTTGGAAGATGTGTTGTCCTGAAGCCTGGGGTCGAGGGCCCTTTTATAGGCCCTGGGGGCGCCCGGAACGTCGGGGGCGCCCCCCACGTGTCACTCGATCCGTCTCGGTCTCGGTCAGCTTCTGATCCCTTCAAACTCGGGATCAGATCTTGACCGGGGCACCCGGGATGCTGGGGGCGCCCGGGTTGATCGGGTCAAACCTTATCCCTTGGCTTCGCTGGCTTCTGCTTCGATGGTTTGCTATTGGGGGCGCCCGGAGCGCTGGGGGCGCCCGGGAGCAGCGGGGGCGCCCGGGAGCACGGGGGCGCCCTGCCCAGCAGCTGTTCGAAGCCTTCCTTACTTACATTGTTTTGTATGCACCTTGGGGGCGCCCGGGACACTCCGGGCGCCCTACTCAGCCACTGCCTCACTCCTTTGAGGCTCTCTGAGCTGCAGACACTCATTCTTTTGGTTCTGCATCCAGGGTTAGTCCAAAACAACATAAAATAGTAATGTGTTAGTTTATACAGCCTTAGCTGTCTTAGTTCTGACTTTGAGCCTCCAAAATGGAGCCCTAGGTCGAACCGATGCCTACTGTTCCCTCTCGACGGGGAACGCGTCCTCACCTACTCCTCTCGGGAGAGTGTACCTGATGCCAACCGCTCCTTTGGTTGGACTTTTGCCTAGCGGTCCTTTGCCAGGTCTTGGATACCGAGCTGTCCTTCGCCCGATGCCTAGCAGTCTTTCGCTAGGGCTTCATTCCCAAGCTGTCCTTCGTTTGGTGCCTAGAAGTCCTTCGCTAGGGCTTTGTACCCTGGCATTCCTTCGCCAGTGCCTAGTAGTCCTTCGCTAGGGCTTTGTACCCTGGCATTCCTTCGCCAGTGCCTAGCAGTCCTTTGCTAGGGCTTTGTACCCTGGCATTCCTTTGCCAGTGCCTAGCAGTCCTTCGCTAGGACTTTTTAACCTGCACACTAGAGTAACTTGTTAGATAACAAGTAAGACTTAACTTTTGAGCCCTGTTGCCATTATCAAAACTCAGGTTCGACTTGAGTGCTTTCTGCACCAACAATCTCCCCTTTTTGATTTATGGCAACCCTGGTTCAAAAAGTTAAGTTTAATCAAAGCATAAAAATTATCGTTTGTTCCCTCCCCCTGGAAGGAGTCTCCCCCTAGATTTTTCAAAAATTCGTGGGGTTTTCGAGAATAGATTTTAAGTCAAAAAACTTTAAGAAGAGTTTTGAAAAACTTAAGTTTTGAGTACTGAAAATTTTGACGCCTTAAGTTTAAGGTACTCAAAAGTTTTGAAAACTTAAGTTTTAAAGTGCTTGGTAAAATTTGAACATTTTAAGTACTTAGAGTTTGAAAAACTTCAGTTTTAAGTACTTAGGAAAATTTTGAAAATTTGAGAACTTAAGTACTTAGTAAAGTTTTGAAAAGCTTAGGGTGTGTTTGGTTTAGCCATTTTCCATTTTCTAGAAAATGCTGTTTGGTTTGTCATTTTCTAATCTCATTTTCTGGAAAATGAGACATCATTTTCTGAGAAAATAGAAAATGACATTTTGTCATTTTCTAGAGAAGGGAGAATGCGGTAGTGGAAAAATGGAAAACGCGGTGGAAAGTGGAAAATGCGGTCCTCGCTCGTCGCTTGAAGTCACTGCCCTCGATCCCTCGCCGCTCGCACACTCGACCCCACGAACCCTAATCGAAAAAAAGGGTAGCAAAAATCACCGCCGCTTCATCTCCTCCATCAGACCTGTCGAAACCTTTCTCCTGCGCTATCTCGCCGCAAGATCATCGCCGCAAGATTGCTGGACAGCGGAGATCGGGTGAAGATTGCTGGAGCCCCTCTAGCACCAAAGTGATCTCCACTTGACCTACCGCCTATGCATGTGGCCGACGTGGGTCATTTGTCATTATGCCGAATCTGTCGTTTTAGGTCCTTCATTTTGCACGCCTCTTCTCCTCCTCCTGCAACTCGATGCGATGGGTGATTGTGAGATCGAGTGAGCTGAAATCTGATTCAATTCGGCGGAGGTCGCCCCGTTACGTGGTAAGTTCGATTTCACACATATTATTCACAAGCTTGTTATTTTGCAGTTCCTTTTTCCTCTTTCATTGATCGGTCTTTTGCAATTTGTTCCTGATTAGCATGTGGTTCCTAGATTCTTGAAAATTGATAGCTTTATTCTCCTTCACACTTTGATTTTTCAGTGTTTGCGATGAAAATCCAATTTGGTTAAAGATTCAATCAATCACCACCATAGGTGTCCTCTTCTACCCATGTATATCTTATTAATCTGCAAAGAACATCACATATGCACCTTTGGTGTTGTAGATATTTTAAAACCCATGAATAGTTACAAAATCATACGGCCTTGAAAGCCTCAAGGGCATGAATAAAGACGAGTGCTTATGAATGGAAAAAAAGGGTTTATACAATATATGATGTGAGATTAAGAGTTTGTTTAGTTGAATGAAAAAGTGGATTATGAAAAGGATGCACTTTAAAACTTTCCATCCTTACTACTATTTATCCGGAAATTTAGAAAGGATGGAAAACCTGATGGATAAGGGATCCCTATAAATCACTATTTTGGTTCTACCCAAATCAGAAGGAAACTCTAATGTAGGACTAAATAGCTGCATAATCTAGTATTATATTGTTGAATATGGCAAGTTTTGCATTTTCTTTAGTTGCACTTTCAGTATAATAGAATATGGTAAGATAAAATGCAAATGACTAGAGTTTTCTGGACTATGTAGGTTTCATAAAATATCAAATTAACAGTATAATGCTTCATTATTTGGTTGCCAACAACATTGATTTTATGTATTTATAGTTTTAAGTTTCTTCAAAGCTTGCAGTTGAAGTAGGCATAGGCTACATTTCAAAGCTTTCCAATACATTTTTTTTTCTGCCGGTTAGAATCATGTTTCCATATGATTTCGAGACCTGATTCCAATACATTTCGAGACCTGAACTTACGCATCAGTTATCAATGATATCTAGACCTTTCTGTGGTCATGTTTTGATTCCATTCCAAGGATGCTTTAGATAGCCTTTTTTTTGCATGCTTATTATTACCAACAAATTGCAACTGATCAGTATCTTTGCAACTTTTAACTCGCCCCTTCTTCGCAGGTGCTTCACTCAGAAGGTTGCTCGCCGATTGCTCAGCAGTGTTTTATTCCCTCCTCGCCAGTGTCGTTCACTCAAACGGTATCCATCACCCTACAATAGGGATACTAGCGATGGGATGCGTCGGCATTGTTCTGTTCAAAAATCTGAACAGGAATTAAGATGAAGCCTTTGAAGATCCTGATCGATGACTTTAGATACATTAACCTGCTCACGATGCACAATTGTGCAGGGCCTTACGCTCGAGAAGGAACGCACTTGAATCGACGAAAGCTAACACATTGAAGTTTTGCAGGAGTCATGAGCCTTTTATTTTATTGTTGGCCATTTTCTTTCAGGAGAGCCACAGTTAGCACTGGTCAAATTAGTTTGTGTAATAATGCATTGAACATAGACTCAGACTGTATTGTAGTCAGATTATATTCAGTTAAAATATAAGCTGAGCTTAATTGAAGCCTTGTGAATATTATGATTGAAATTTGATATTATTTGTGATTTAAATTTGATATTTGTGTATATATGATTATTATGCAATTACATTTTAAATCTGTTAATTTTTTTTTATTTTCCGACGGAATTTTTAATTCCGTCAGAAAATATCGGAAAAGTTTCCGACGGAAATCCAATATTTCCCATCGGAAATTTCCGACGAAATTTCAGTTGGATCTGTTAAATGCCTTTACCGACGGAATTTCGTCGGTAAATTCTGTCGAGAATGCTGTTTTTTTTGTAGTATAAAAAATTATCGATTAAAAAAAGGAAATGTTGATTAAAAAATTATTTAAAAAATTTTTGATTAAAAAATATTATTTCTAAAAACAATTATAATATTGCACCGGTTTTTTATTTTTAAAAAATTATTTTATTTATAATTTTCAATATTAACATACCAAACACATTTTCCAGTTTTCTTTTCTAGAAAATAGAGTTACAGTATATCATACCAAACGCATTTTCTGATTTTTGAAAACTAGATCAGAAAATAAAAAACAGAAAACAGAAAATGGAAAATAGAAAATAGAAAAAATTTTCCAAACCAAACGCCCCCTTAAGTACTTAGTAAAATTTTGAAAATTTGAAAAAGCTTAAGTACTTAGTAAAGTTTTGAAAATTTTTGAAAAGCTTAAGTACTTAGTAAAATTTTGAAAAGCTTAAGTACTTTGAAAATTTTGAAAAGCTTAAGTACTTACAGAATTTTTGAAAAGCTTAATTAAGTACTTTTTGAATAAAGGATAAATTTTAAAATTTTGAGAGACAAAAATAACAAAAAATTTTGAGAGTAAAAAATAACAAAAAAAAACATTTTAAATAGAAAATTTTAAATTCTATCCTTTCTTATCTCTCCCCCTTTGCCATATATCAAAAATAGATAAATATAGCAGAAATTAAATTGCATAAAGGGAATAACTTTCATAAAGGAAAAATATTTGCATGATTTTGCTGTACTGAACCAATTCATGATAAGACTTAAACCAAATCAGTTGATTTTCTCTTGTAGGGACCTGTCTAACCCAATTAGCTACTCACTAACTGTTATAAGCAGTAGTTTTTGCTAGGGTTAGTCAAGTTAAGTGTTTCTGTTCAAGTTAGATTTTCTAAACTTGACACTTAACTTGATTGCTGTGTAAGTTGTATTTAGTGCCCCAATTACTGCAGATGCACTAACTTAAAGCATCTTGAATTAAGGCAAAGACCTAAGCATCTCAACCCTTTCTAGGTTATCAATCAAAAGTACCCTAAGGTGCTTGTGAGATGCTGGCTTCTAAATCTATAGGTGTATGCAGTTCTAGGGTTAGGGCCTAGGCTAAGTCTATTTGCGAAAAAGCCCTAGTTTTGAAAGGGGGTAGTTTTGAAATTAAACTAAGTCGGAAATGATTTTAAAAAAACTAATTTTAAAAACAACAGTTTTTCAAAATTCTTTTAGAAACTGATTTTTAAATTAAATAAAGCAGAAAATCAAAAGTAGAATTAATCTATTCTACAGAACACAATCCTAACTGCTGTTCAAACAAGTGCTCATTTCCATAGGTCAGCTAGTCAAACAGAACAAGTACTCAAAATTCAACACAGTCACACAGGTCAGACATAAGTCAACCCTACTGAGTAGGGGCAGTCAAATAGTTACTGGTACAATACTAAGTAAATCTAGGACGAGGGATCGGGATGATCAGATGGGCCGGGCTGCCATGCATCAAATCGTGCCATCATCTTAATGTATCATGCATCAGCCACTTCTCGATCGGCTCTACGAGCATCCATCTGCTCTATGTGATAGGCCTCGACCTCCTCCCGGAGACTGTGGATCTCCGTCTGTATCTGTGTGAGGCGCTGGTCGAGGGTCGGTGGTGGAGGCTCGTCTATGTGCTCGGGCTGCTGCCGCTATGTCTCCAACGTCCACGTCTACCTCCTCGTCTGAGTCAATCAGAGCCCCGGCCTGCTGTCGTCTCCAACTCAAAACCCCGGTGGCCGATACCTCTAGACCCGCTAACGAGAAGTTCCTAAATCCTATTTCATCAAAGTCGGTCATAGCGGTTATTTCACCCACGGTAATGTCACGACCGTGGTGATGAAGGAGGGAGGTGATGATGTGGCAGTATGGAGTGCGCACTCGTCCCTGGGTCGTAACACTTGACGTATGCAGAATGGTATGAAACATGTGTAGTCCAATGTCAATGTCAAGGTGATGAACTAGGGCATACAGAAGAAAGGCATGAAAGGGTCGCATGGTTCCGAGATCTCTAGTGGAGAGTGGTAAGATACAGCGGACCAGGACTCTGTACAGGGCATAGTCCTGTGCCTGAAGGTCACCGGCTTGGAATCGTCTATTTGCAGGGAGTCTAGCTTCCCTATAGAAGTAGGAGTGGATAGTGTCTAAGGTAATGTGAGAGTAGGGAGGATCAAATGGAGGATTCCTAGGTGGATAGCAGCAGAATGTGGACTGGGAGGGTCGCAGTCCAAGGAATCGGTTCAGCAAAGTAGGGGTGATAGACAGAGGTATCCCTTGAACAGTAGTGTGAAACATGAGATTATCTTATCGAACTATGTTATTGTAGAATTCTGCACATAAGGATTCATTAATGGTATGAGTGCAGAAGACAAGATTATCTAACTGATAGAAGTTTATAATATTCAGGGCTATGGGGCATGATTGGGTAAAGAAATGTCTATTAAGATAGCTTGTCTTGATAGACTTGTAAATGGTTTGAGCAAACTTATTACATAATTCTAGAGTAGGAAACCTAGGGTCGGGACTTGGTTCGGCACCGGGGTTGGCCGGGTTTGGTCGACGTCTTCTAAGAGAAAGAATTTAAACGAAGTATGAAGGTATTGCATTAAAATTAAAAATTAATTTAAATGCAATAAAAATTATACCGGGCAGCTCAGGGAGGCATGGTTGAGGACGAGAGCTTGCAAGGTCTCTTGATCTTCTTGTAAGGAAGGAAGGGTGGAAGGAAGTTGGTTTTTGGTGTGGGAAGAGAAGGGGATTCGGATTTCTTTTATAGGCATTATATTGGGGGCGCTCGGGAGCTCCCGGGCGCCCGAGTCAGTGGTCTCTGCCTTTGGCAGAGACTGCAGCTGGATGGGGGCGCCCGGAGTGCTCCGGGCGCCCGGTTCAGGGCGTGCTTGCAGCTTTTGCTGCTTTGACTGTGATGGGGCGCCCGCGTGGTTCCGAGCGCCCTGGACAAAGGTCAGGTTCTCCTTTTCGCCTCGAGAGAGGGAAAAGGCATGGTGGGGGCGCCCGCGTGGTTCTGGGCGCCCGGGACTTTATAGGAAAAGACAAGTTTTATGTCTTGTCATCGTTTGACCATTGTTTAATCGGTTTGACCATGGTTTAATCGGTTTGATCATGGTTTGATCGGTTTGACCATGGTTTGAATTGCTTTGACTGCTTTGACTTGTGGTTTGACTATTTTGACCATGGTTTGATCGTGTTGACCATGGTTTGACCAAGACCTTAACTATAGGATTAACTCATAATATAGGTATTTAACGAATTTCCAATTGAGTCTTAATCTTACTGTCTCACCCAATCTAGGGTTTTCAATCACGTTAGCCTTATAGGTTTTGTGAGACAGGTTTTGATAAGTAAAATTTATTTTAAAAAATTATTATTTATTTTGAAAACCTTAATTAATTTTTGAAAACAGTTAAGTTTACTCTTAATTTTTCAAAACAGTTAAGTTTATTTTGAAAGAGAATGTTTGAATCTATACTTAACTGAAAATTTGTGTTAGATTTGAATTTGACAAAAAGTAATTTGAATTTGAAATTCAAAAATTGGCTTCCAGGTCTTGGCGAGGCACTAGGCCTTCTTTGGCCATAGCCTTATTGGATCATCAACCCTTTCCTTGACAAAGCCGTTTAATGAAATTTCATTTTCAAAATTAATCTTTGAAAAGTTCTGGTCTAACTAGTTTGGATTTTGGATCGGTAGCTTCGGCTAGTTTCACCAGTCTAAAGAGACCAAGTAAACTTGATCTTATTAGAATTGGTTTCCCTAACGTACTATCATCTCACCTCCACCCAATACTATGTTGTCAAATTTCAGTTAGGTTTGTTCAGTCCTTATACTAACTATTTCTAAACATGGTAAATTGCAGAAATTTAAATAAACAATCAAACATGCAATTTGCAATCAAGGATTAAATTTTATCTAACAATAAATATAGTTTTCAGTTTGGCTCCCCCTGGACTAAAGCCACGATAATGATTAGGCAAGATGTGAATCTTGTCCTTGGGGATCCAATACTGATTTGATCCAGTTGGTTTGTTCAGGTACAGTTTAGGTACCCATGCCTGAATTTTACTTCTGGACTGATTCAGTACAGCAAAGTAAGATCTTTGTCGGGATTTGGTTCTATAGCCAAGTCCGAATCGAATTAGAACAGACTTCTGTTTTCCAAGAATCATGTCAAGACCTTTGGAACCAGAAGTGAATCGTTCTAAGGCAGCTCTAAGATCCTTAACCTGAGTTTTCAGGGAGGAGTTCTCTTTCTCAAGTTTTTCAACTTGAGTAGGAGTTCCTTCTTGAACTTTCTCGGTTAAGGATTTAGAGTCAGCTCCCTCTTTCAGGAGTTTTACTTCCTGTCGGAGGGATTCGACTCGGAGTTTGGCTTTCGCCAAATCTCGAGAAAGATATGAAATAAGTTCGTTTAATTGACTTCTATTGAAACCACTTACCTTGATTTCGCCGTCTTCTCAAAAGGTTAGTCTGTCGTCGTCTTGTTCAGATTCTGACTCGGTCCCGACTTCTTCTGAGGCGGTCAGGGCTAGTAGGTTTGACTGGGGTGCTTCTTCTTCTTCTTATGAGGAAGATTCGTCCCAGGTTGCTTGGAGTGCTTTCTTTCTTCTTGTCTTTTTGGTCTCCTTTAGGTTTGGACACTCCGTCTTGTAGTGGCCCTTCTTCTTGCACTCGTAGCAGGTTACGTTGGGCTTGTTTTTGTCATTTGTGGGTTCAGCTAGTTCGTCCTTTCTTCGGTTGGCCTTCCTTCTGTTGGTTTGGTTCTTTAATTCTTTATAGTAGCTTCGGGCCAATCGGACCAGCTTAGGTCGATCTCCTTCTTCGTCTTCTGAGTCTGAGTCTGAGTTAGACTCGGGTTCAGGTTAAGGCTTCTTCTTTGTTGACCTTCCAGTTTTTCCTGCAACAAAAGCAATACCTTTCTCGGCCAAATTAGAGTTAGTCTGTTCATGAAGTTCTAATTCGGAAAATAATTCATCTAGTTTAATTTTTGAGAGATCCCTTGAAACCTTGTATGCATCTACCATAGATGCCCACAAGGTGTGTCTCGGGAAAACATTTAGAGCATACCTTATTAGGTCACAGTTTTTGACCTTGTGACCAATAGTGTGAAGACCGTTTATAAGTTCTTGAATCCGGGCATGAAGCTGAGCAGCTGTTTCGTTGTCAGCCATTTTGATGGTGTACAGCTTGTTCAGAAGCAGATCTCTCTTACTGATCCGAGTGTCTGATGTTCCTTCGTGCAGCTCGATCAATTTTGCCCACAGCTCCTTGGCACTGTTGAAGGGGCCCACCCGGTTCAACTCCTCTTTTGTTAAGCCACATTGAAGGGTCTGAGTCGCCTTTGCATCTGCTTCGATTCTTCGTTTCAGAGCGGTGTCCCACTCTGTGTAGCTTTGAGGAACTCCTTCAGCATTTGTGGGAATCTCCAGTCCGGACTGGATGATAATCCACATGTCCACCTGTGTTTTCAGGTGGACCTCCATTCGACTTTTCCAGTAGGAAAAGTCTTCTCCACTGAAAAGTGGAGGTCTGGCGGTGCTGAATCCTTCTTGCATGGCCATTTAATCTGAAAAAATAACTAAAAAAAATTTCCCAAGACTTGGTCTTGGATTAGTAGTGCGGGATAAGTAAAATAAAATATCGAGGGGTGTTACACCAACCTCGATTAACGGGAAAAAGAAAATTCGAAAAAAAAAATCGAACGAGAAAAAGAAAATAAAAATCCGAAAAATTTTCAAACTGGTGGTTGCACCAAATTTGAACTTCCCCGCTCTGATACCACTTGTTGGATCGAGAGAGACGATAGAGGGGGGGGTGAATATCGTTAACGTTTTTCGGAAAAACTTAGAGCAAATACGCAGCGGAAATTAAGAAAACACAATCACACAGAGACACGATCGATTTTACTTGGTTCGGAGCCTGGGTCGACTCCTACTCCAAGGCCCACGGTCGTTGACCGTTTACTGAGGGCAATTCTATAATCGCGCAAAGATTCTTACAAAGGATTACAGTTCTAGTACAGTAGTAGTATAACGGAAATAAAAAATTAGTTCTTCGTTACCGACGTCCGATATGGGATGTTTCTCGGAGTAGAGGGACGTCGTCGGCGCTTTCGTGTCGAGTTGGAAGGTTTCTGGAGCGAAGCGCAGGAGCAGAAGAACGTTACAGCGTTGGAAGATGTGTTGTCTGAAGCCTGGGGTCGAGGGCCCTTTTATAGGCCCTGGGGGCGCCCGGAACGTCGGGGGCGCCCCCCCACGTGTCACTCGATCCGTCTCGGTCTCGGTCAGCTTCTGATCCCTTCAAACTCGGGATCAGATCTTGACCGGGGCGCCCGGGACGCTGGGGGCGCCCGGGTTGACCGGGTCAAACCTTATCCCTTGGCTTCGCTGGCTTCTGCTTCGATGGTTTGCTATTGGGGGCGCCCGGAGCGCTGGGGGCGCCCGGGAGCACGGGGGCGCCCCGCCCAGCAGCTGTTCGAAGCCTTCCTTACTTACATTGTTTTGTATGCACCTTGGGGGCGCCCGGGACACTCCGGGCGCCCTACTCAGCCACTGCCTCACTCCTTTGAGGCTCTTTGAGCTGCAGACACTCGTTCCTTTGGTCCTGCATCCAGGGTTAGTCCAAAACAACATAAAATAATAATGTGTTAGTTTATACAGCCTTAGCTGTCTTGGTTCTGACTTTGAGCCTCCAAAATGGAGCCCTAGGTCGAACCGACGCCTACTGTTCCCTCTCGACGGGGAACGCGTCCTCACCTACTCCTCTCGGGAGAATGTACCTGATGCCAACCGCTCCTTTGGTTGGACTTTTGCCTAGCGGTCCTTTGCCAGGTCTTGGATACCGAGCTGTCCTTCGCCCGATGCCTAGCAGTCCTTCGCTAGGGCTTCAGTCCCAAGCTGTCCTTCGCCTGGTGCCTAGCAGTCCTTCGCTAGGGCTTTGTACCCTGGCATTCCTTCGCCAGTGCCTAGCAGTCCTTCGCTAGGGCTTTGTACCCTGGCATTCCTTCGCCAGTGCCTAGCAGTCCTTCGCTAGGGCTTTGTACCCTGGCATTCCTTTGCCAGTGCCTAGCAGTCCTTCGCTAGGACTTTTTAACCTGCACACTAGAGTAACTTGTTAGATAACAAGTAAGACTTAACTTTTGAGCCCTGTTGCCATTATCAAAACTCAGGTTCGACTTGGGTGCTTTCTGCACCAACAAATTGTGCTGATGTTATCACACAACACTTGCACACTTTTGTAACTTAATCCATAGTCCTCTAGAGTGTGAATCATCCACAACAATTGTGATACGCTCTCTCCCATGGCGATATATTCTGCCTCGGTCGTGGAGAGAGCAACACAATGTTGCTTCCGACTTGACCAACTAAGGATGATCCTAGAAATTGGCAACCCCCACTCGTGCTTTTCCGATCCAACTTACATCCAGCGTGGTCGGAATCGGTATAGCCAATTAAATCAAATGATTCGGTACGGGGGTACTAAAGACCGACTCCAATTGTGCTTTTAAGATATCTCAAAATCCTCTTAACAGCGATTAAATGAGATTCCTTGGCACAAACTTGATACCTAGCGCATATACCCACAGCGAAAAGAATATCAGGTCGACTAGCCGTGAGGTATAGCAAACTACCTATCATGCTCTGATATTGAGTCAAATCAACAGGTTTACCACTCTCATCATTATCTAGTCTTGTGTTTGTAGTCATAGGAGTGGTCACCTCTTTCGAATCACTCATATTGAATTTATGGAGCATTTCTTGAGTATACTTCGATTGGTGCACATGGATCCCATCTCGGGTTTGTTTGATTTCAAGTCCAAGGAAGAAAGTCAACTCTCCCACTAGACTCATTTCAAATTCACTTTCCATGTGTCCAATGAACTCATATAAATAGCTCTTGTTATTTGAGCCACAAATTATGTCATCAACATATACTTGGGCTACAAAAATATTGTCACCATCTCTCCGTAAAAATAGTGTAGGGTCTATTTGACCTCTTACAAAGCCTTTTTCAATTAAAAACGTCGACAACCGCTCGTACCAAGCTCGGGGTGCTTGTTTAAGACCATAAAGTGCCTTTTTGAGCTTGAACACGTGGTTTGGAAATTCGGTACTCTCAAACCCCGGAGGTTGTTCGACATAGACCTCTTCTCTAATTAAACCATTTAGAAAGGCCGATTTGACATCCATTTGATACAATTTGAACCCTCGATGTGCTGCAAATGCTAGCATCAATCGGATGGACTCTAATCGTGCCACGAGAGCATAGGTCTCATCATAATCAAGGCCTTCAACTTGACTGTAGCCCTTGACTACTAAGCGTACCTTGTTTCTAATGATTTCTCCCTTATGGTTCAACTTATTTTTGAAGACCCATTTGGTTCCAATGATGGTGGTCTTCTTAGGTCTAGGGACTAAGTCCCAAACTTGACTTCTTTCGAATTGACCTAGTTTATCTTGCATTGCAATGATCCAATCGGGATCAGTTAATGCTTCATCAATTTTTCTAGGTTCAATTTCGGAAATTAGAGCAACTTCATTAGCCTCATTCCTAAAGAATGATCTAGTTCTTACCCCATGATGGATGTCTCCAACAATTTGGTTTTGGGGATGACTAGAGGCTAATCTAGTTTGCCTAGGTGTTGGTGGTGCTTCTTGAATGGGTTCACTAGACACAAGCTTAGCCTCAGGATCCGGCTGATCAATGGGTTGTCTAGGCTCACCGTCATCGGATTCATCACCATCAACAACATTTGGAGTTTCATTCAAACTTAGTCTCCTAAGTTCGAATTGGACTTCATCTTCTGGTTGTCCATTGACTTTTGGAATTTCTTCAAAGACAACATCAGAAGATTCTTCAACTAATCTAGATTTCTTGTTGTAGACTTGATAGGCTTTGCTAACTAGGGAATACCCGACTAGTATCCCTTCATCAGCTTTTGCCGTGAACTTTCTAAGGTGATCCTTGGTGTTTAGGATGAACACCTTATAACCAAACACCCTAAGGTGTTTAACCGTAGGTGGTTTTCCAAACCAAAGTTCATGGGGAGCCTTTCCTAAGAACCTATGGATGAGGACTCGGTTTTGCACATAGCAAGTTGTATTTACAGCTTTGGCCCATAAGTAATTCGGTAGTGAGTACTCATTAAGCATGCTTCATGCAGCCTCTTGTAAAACACGGTTCTTCCTCTCTACAACACCATTTTGTTGTGGTGTTCTAGGAGTAGAGAATGTTGGATCGAGAGAAACGATAGGGTGGGGTGAATATCATTAAAAGCTTTTCGGATAAAAACTAGAGCAAGTACGCAGCGGAATAAAAACAATCGCGAACACAGGTAGTTTTACTTGGTTCGGAGCCTAGGTCGACTCCTACTCCAAGGCCCACGGTCGTTGACCGTTTTCTGCAGGCAATTCTATAAGTGCGCAAAAACAGTTTACAAGAGTTGTACAATTGTAGTATAGTAAACTGAAAGAAAATAGCTCTTCGTTACCGACGTCCGGTGTAGTTTATACTTCGGTGTAGATGGACGTCGTAGGCGCTTGAGTCGTGAGTGGAAGGTTCCTGGAGCAGAGCGCTTTGAGTCGAAGAGCAAGTTGGTGTTGGAAGAAGTGTTGTTTGAAGCCTTGGGGTCGAGGGCCCTTTTATAGCACCTGGGGACGCCCGGAACGTCGGGGGCGCCCCCCCACGTGTCAGCCGATCCGCTTCCGTCTCGGTCAGCTCTGATCCCTTAAAACTCGAGATCAGGCTTTGACGGGGGCGCCCGGAACACTGGGGGCGCTCGGATTGACCGGGTCTCCTCTCATCCGTTGGCTTCGCTGGGTTCTGCTTCGTTAGCATCAACTGGGGGCGCCCGGGACGCTGGGGGCGCCCGGGAGCATGGGGGGCGCCCGGGAGCACGGGGGCGCCCCGGCCATGAGCTGTCGAAGCCTGCCTTTGCTTCATGTGTTTTGTGTTCACCTTGGGGGCGCCCGGGACACTCCGGGCGCCCTGGTCAGCTGCTGCCTCACTCCTTTGATGCTCTCTGAGCTGCAAACACTCGTTCCTTCGGTCCTACATCCATGGTTAGTCCAAAACACCATAAAGAAATAAGATGTTAGTTTATACAGCCTTAGCTGTCTTGGTTCTGACTTTGGGCCTCTCAAATGGAGCCCTAGGTCGAACCGACGCCTACTGTTCCCTCGACGAGGAACGCGTCCTCACCTACTCCTCTCGGGAGAATTTACCTGATGCCAACCGGTTCCTCCGGTTGGACATTTGCCTAGCGGTCCTTCGCCAGGTCTTGGATACCAAGCTGTCCTTCGCCCGGTGCCTAGCAGTCCTTCGCTAGGTCTTCAGTCCCAAGCTGTCCTTCGCCTGGTGCCTAGCAGTCCTTCGCTAGGGCTTCAGTACCCTGGCATTCCTTCGCCAGTGCCTAGCAGTCCTTCGCTAGGACTTTAGTCCCCTGGCATTCCTTCGCCAGTGCCTAGCAGTACTTCGCTAGGACTTTTTCTGCACACTTGAGTAACATGTTAGATAACAAATGAGACTTAACTTTTGAACCCTTTTGCCATTATCAAAACTCAGGTTTGACTTGTGTGCTTTCTGCACCAACAGAGAACTCATGTCTATACTCTCTATCTTGATAAAATTCTAAGAATTGTTGATTTTAAAATTCACCTCCATGATCACTTCTTATTGTCTTAATTGTTGATGATTTTTCATTTTCAACTCTTCTATAAAAAAAAATGAAAACATCTAAGATTTGGTCCTTATATTTTAGAAAATAAGTCCATGTATATCTAGTACAATCATCAATGATAACAAAGCAATATCTACTTCCATTCAATGATATGATAGTGCTACAATCAAATAGATCCATGTGAAGTAAATCTAAAGCGGTAGATGTACTTACAGCGCTTTTACCTTTATGTGCAGATTTTGTTTGCTTACCCATTTGACATGCATCACAAAGTTTGTCTTTTTCATACTTGATGCTTGGTAAGCCACGAACTAATCCTTTGTTGGCCAACTTCCGGATGTTCTTCATATTCACATGTGCAAGTCTCCGGTGCCAAAGGGTGGACTCTTCTTCTTTCGACATGAGACACTTAGCAAAAGCATTAGTAGCACTTTTAAATGAAACTTGATAAATATTGTCTACTCTTGTTCCTACTAGTACCGTGTCCAAGGTGTCATGTTGTCTAACTAGACATTGACTTGGTTAAAAATCAATTGTCTAACCCGTGTCACACAATTGACTGACACTTAGGAGATTAAATGTCATCCCCTTGACTAGAAGGACATTTGAGATTTTAAGACATTCGGATATTTGAATGTCTCCTATTCCTATGACCTTAAGACTACCATTGTTACCAAATGAAACATTACCTCTACTTTTCTTTTGAAGTGTGGTAAACAATGATCTATCCCCGGTCATGTGTTTGGAGCACCCACTATCAACGAACCAAGTTGATAGATGCTCCCCCTCAATCATAACCTACACAATTCGAAAAATGGAAGATTTAGGTACCCAAACCTTGGGACCTAAAGCATTTACTAAACAAGACTTAGGCACCCATGCCTTGACAACTTTCTTTTGAACCTTGGGTGTCTTAATTGGTCTAACACCATTCCTAGACATAAGGGACACAAATGAAGGTTCCTTGGGTCGGTAACCAATACCGGCCCTATTATAAACTACTCTTTGGGCATTCAAAATCATATCTAGAGTTTTTGAGCTAGTTGAGAACTTCTCAAGAATATTCTTGAGTCTCTCAACTTCACTCTTCAATGATTTGTTTTCTACCTCTAGCAATTCATCATGCAAATCATCAACATCCTCAACCCTAGAGGATTTCAAATGTTCAATCTCAATTTTCAATGACTTAATCTCATCCTCTAACATTTCAACATACAAATCATCTATGTTATCATCCCTAGATGATTTCAATTGGTCAATTTCTAATTGCAATGATTTAACCTTATTCTTTGACTTCTTCAACATATTGGTTAAACATGCAATAGCTCTATAACATTTTTCTAGTTCGGGAGAGGTTACCTCTTCATCATCCGAAGATGATGAAGCCGCGTTTGAGGAGTTGGAGGATTCATCGCTGCTTTCTTGATCTTCTCCAAGAGCCATGAGTGCCATGTGCCGTGTACTCTTCTCCTCGCTTTCTTCATCGGATGAACTTGATGAGGATTCATCCCAAGTGGCCTTCAAGGCCTTCTTCTTCTTCATTGATTTATCCTCTTTCTTTTTGAATTTCTCCTCCTTCTTCTTTAGATTTGGGCATTCACTCTTGAAGTGCCCTTTCCTACCACACTCAAAACAAGAAACGTTAGTCTTATCAACCTTAACTTCACTAGGGATACCTTTACCCTTGAAGCATCGACCCCTTCTCATCATCCTTCTCACAAAATTTATCATCTCGGAGGAAGAAGACCCGCTGCCATCTTCCTCGGAATCGGACTCGGATTCGGAAGAGGATGAAGATGAAGAGACTTCCTTCTCCTTCTTCTTCTCCTTCTTCTTCTTGTTGGATCATTCCCCTGCAACTAAGGCAATCCCCTTCTCCTTGGGGCCTTTGTTAGCCATTTCATGCAATTTTACAAAATAGATCATCTAGTTTAACAATTGATAAATCCTTGGAAACTTTGTAGGCATCCACCATGGATGACCACAAAGCATTCCTTGGAAATGCTTTTAGCACATACCTCACAAGGTCGCGATTCTCGACCTTTTCATCAATAGAATGAAGCCCGTTGAGGACTTCCTTGAACCGGCCATGTAGCACACTTACCGTTTCAATCTCCTTCATGGAGAGATTTTGAAGTTGGTTGAGGAATAAGTCCCTCTTGGCGATTCTTGAATCTCGGGTGCCCTCGTGAAGTTCGATGAGCTTGTTCCACAAGTCTTTTGCACTTGTGAATGGACCAACCTTGATGAGTTGATCCTTGTTCATACCGCATTGTAGAGTGACCACCGCCTTCGCGTCGGCTTCACTCTTCCGAGTTTGTTCAGCTGTCCACCGCCAAGACTCAAGTTCTTTGCCATCATCATCCTTCGGAGGGGTGAAGCCCTCCTTCACCGCGAACCAAGTGTTGATGTCAATCTTAAGATAGTACTCCATCTTTGATCTCCAATATTGAAAGTCAGCGCCATCAAAGAAAGGAGGTCGGGTGATGCTAAAACCTTCTCTCAACGCCATGGATGATAGCTCTCGATTATTAATCCGCAAAAACAGAGCCCTAAGCTCTGATACCACTTGTTGGAACTCGGATGGATAGAGAGGGGGGTGAATATAGCCAAACACTTGGACTTTGTGCTTTTCAAATTTCTGCACTCAAACTTTTAGTAGCACAGCGGAAGTAATAAAAACAGAGTTTGCAGAAAACTAAAATCTAAACTATGAGCAAACACAAGAACGCTAACAAGAGGATTTACAAAGTTCGGGGATAACTTGCCCCTACTCCTTGGCATGCCCGTAAGGTGGGCGATCCCTTGATCGTCGGCAGATCAAGCCCCGGAAGATCCGGATAGAAAGCAACCTCCTTCTCGGTGGAGTAACCTCTCCACAGCGTTTCAATCAAAGATATAGTTTTAAGCACAATGAAACACAAGAAAGATCTTACTTAGCACTTAGCACAGACAAGAACACAGCAAGCTTCCCCCGAGCTCCACCCAGCGACGATCTCACGCAAGAACCCTTTCTTCGTGTCTTCTCGCTGTTGGACTCAAAGCCTCTTGTTCCTTCCTCCAAGCGCTCAAGTAAGGGATGGTTGCTTCACTGATTGCAGTTGCTTGCTCAAGATGATGGAACTTCAAAATGCACAAGCAAAGTGTGGAGAACACAAACGCGCAGCAAGAACTCAAGACAGAAATCGCTTCCACAAACTCTCCTCTGCTCTTCTCCTCTACGCCCTTTTGTTTCTCCACTGAGAACCAGGTGACACCATCTCACTGCAGCCTCCAGCTGCTCTCTTGCAACCACCAACCACCACTGAGCTCTTCTGGACTCCCTGAGCTTCCCTCAGGCTAGGCCCAGTCAGCAGCTCCAGCCGGCGCCAGTGTCTGTTGTAACCTGAGATGGAAAACGGACAAACCTGCTCCAACGAAAGGCCTCCATTGACTCTCCTTGAGTGTTTGAATCCTTCCCTGTCACCTGCAGCTCAATCAGAGTGTTAGCACAGCATATCAAGCAGAAAATCGTGTATCAGATGTTAAGCGCAGAGAATCGGATACGTTCAGACACGATCAGAGCGTCTGACAGTGCATTTTGAATTAAAGTGATTGGTCACCGGACCAATCTAGGGCTCATGGGTCGGTCACCAGACCGATCCACCGCTTTGCTGGGACTCCCAGCTCTCGCGGCGGTACAAGTCTGATCGGTCACCAGACCGATCAGAGTGAAGCCTGATCGGTCACCAGACCGATCAGAGTGAAGCCTGATCGGTCACCAGACCGATCAGAGTGAAGCCTGATCGGTCACCAGACCGATCAGGTAGCTCCCTGTCTGATCAGGCTCAAGCCTGATCGGTCTACGTCTGAGTGAACAGTAACCGCGGAAATCAAATCCTAAGTCGTGGATCGGTCACCAGACCGTTCAGGAGCTGATCAGTGGGGGAACTCAACTCACTGAGTGCTCCCTGATCGGTCACCAGACCGATCAGAAGCAAGGCAGTGAGGAAGCTGCCTGCTCCCTGATCGATCACCGGACCGATCAGGAGCCAAGCAACGAGGCAATGGCTTGCTCCCTGATCGGTCACCAGACTGATCAGGAGCCACACAGTAGGTTCCCAACCTCACTGTGCGCTCCCTGATCGGTCACCAGACCGATCAGTCATTGCTGGATCGGTCACCGGACCGATCCACGAAGGAGCAGCGTGCCAACTTCCCTGATCGGTCACCAGACCGATCCAGGGACTCAAACCTAGCCCTCCAAGCTAGGACTTTTTCACCTAACCCTCTAAGTTAGGAATTTTCACCTAACCCTCCAAGTTAGGACTTTTCACCTAACCCTCCAAGCTAGGACTTTTCACCCAACCCTTCCGAATTAGGATTTTTCCAAACCTAGCCCTCCAAGCTAGGACCTGACCCTCCAAGCCAGGACTTTTTCACCTAACCCTCTAAGTTGGGACTTTTCACCTAACCCTCCAAGTTAGGACTTTTCACCTAGCCCTCCAAGCTAGGAATTTTCACCCAACCCTTCCAAATTAGGACTTTTCAACACCTAGCCCTCCAAGCTAGGATTTTCCACACCTAACCCTCCAGGTTAGGATTTTCCAACACCTAGCCCTCCAAGCTAGGATTTTCCATACCATGCCTAATCCCCGATCAGGACTTAACCATAATCATAATCATCAACATCAATCTAAACTAAAATCGGTGTCAACACCAAAACAACAATCAGGGTCAGACTACATCAACAGATAATTGCTATGCAGACTTGGTGAAATTACCTAAGGGTAAGAAAGTTGTTCGCTGCAAGTGGATATTTAAAAGAAAGGAGGGAATACCGGAAGTTGAAGAAGCCAGGTACAAAGCCAGACTAGTTGCCAAAGGTTTCAGTCAAATTCCAGGAGTAGACTTCACCGATGTATTTTTCTCAATTGTAAAGCATAGTACGATTCGAGCTTTCCTTGGTATTGTGGCCATGCATAACTTAGAGTTGCAGCAGCTGGATGTGAAGACATCATTCTTACATGGGGTACTTGAGGAAGAAATCTATATGCAACAACAAGAAGGTTTTGAAGTCTCAGGAAAAGAGGATTATGTATGCTTGCTGAAAAAGTCCTTTTATGGTTTGAAGCAGTCACCTAGGCAATGGTATAAAAGGTTTGATTCGTTTATGATCACTCATTATTTCAGAAGAAGCAGCTATGACAGTTGTGCCTACTTTAAGAAAATTGATGATGGATCATTTATTTATCTGCTCTTATATGTTGATGATATGTTGATTGTGGCCAATAATAAGGAAGAGATAAGAAAGGTCAAAGCCCAACTAAGTAAAGAATTCGAGATGAAAGATTTGGGAGCTGCAAAGAAAATACTTGAGATGGAGATTCTGAGAGACAGAAATGTAGAATCGAATACGTCCGCTAGAGGGGGTGAATAGCGTTTCTCGGACCTAGGCAATGGTATAAAAGGTTTGATTCGTTTATGATCACTCATGATTTCAGAAGAAGCAGCTATGACAGTTGTGCCTACTTTAAGAAAATTGATGATGGATCATTTATTTATCTGCTCTTATATGTTGATGATATGTTGATTGCGGCCAATAATAAGGAAGAGATAAGAAAGGTCAAAGCCCAACTAAGTAAAGAATTCGAGATGAAAGATTTGGGAGCTGCAAAGAAAATACTTGAGATGGAGATTCTGAGAGACAGAAATGTAGAATCGAATACGTCCGCTAGAGGGGGGTGAATAGCGTTTCTCGGATCTTTCTTGTGTTAGTATTATGAGAGAAGTATCCTAAGGCAATCGCCTTATGATTGTAATCATTTACTTTAATAAAAGAATATTTACTATTTGAGTATACATGTTCATGTATTTGATTGAGATCTTAAACTCATTTACTGAATGTCGCAAATACAATTCACAGCATGAGAGAATTTGTGATGAATTCACAACTAGTGATTATCTCTACATGTGCAATTGTGAAGTATTGAAATTGTCCCTAGTCGATGAATTGATAAATATGGACACTGTCAATTCTGTTGAGACTAGCATGGGTTATTCTCTAATCAGCTGATTCTCACTGGCTGGTGACATTGGGATGTCCGGAGATAAACATGGATGCTAGTTAAGGGAACTAGTTCATTGGAGTGACTAGCTGTAAAACTTCATATGGTAATCTACATATAGATATGTCAATGAAAGTTCTTACTACAGCTTAAGTGCGACGTTCCTTTGACTTGCGGTGTTCAAGTCATCTTGGTCACGGAGACTTATACTTTGACATCTTATGCAAGCATCTCTAAGGAGGTGTGGACCCAGGATGGTTGGGTATAAGCCGAAGTGTCCGAAGATGTTTGAACAGCCTACAAAGGATTCACCACTCCTTGCGAGGAGATGTATACCCAAGGCCTATCGTCGGATTGTTACTCGAAGCCTCTGGCCAGAGCACAACATGTTCCGAGTATGAATCCTCTAGGACACATGAGAGTAATTAGAATCCGTTGGACGAGAAAGACATTACTTGGGCTAGGTGTGACGTAGTCAGCCTAGTGGGGACTGACACACATAGACTGTGTCCTGAACCAAGTGGGTATAAGATGGTGAAGGGAATGGGGCACAAATCATTATAACTGCTGAAGGGTTTTAGAATTATTTCTGAGGTCGACCGTTGATCTTTCGATTAATTGGGGATCATGATGTACTACTAGGTGCCACTCATGATCGTTCTATAATTGGTTAATTATAGACGGCCAACATAAATCGAAAGCCTATTTAGTCACACGCACTACGAGTAATCCGAGGGATTTAAAACGAGTTGAAAATTGGATTTTCCGATCAAGAGAAATAAGTCGAATCTGAATTTATCAGAGGCGCACCGGAAGCTTAAAATGGCTAAGTCTTTTGAAGGCTTATTGGACGAATTAAATGAGTTTAATTCGCAAGGAGACGGCTTGGTTTGGCCGGCCAAAGAGGGTCTCCACCCTCTTTGGTTTGGCCGGCCACAATGAGGAGGGAAACCAAATTATTTGGTTTAAATTATAAAATAAATCAAATGCGATTTGTTTTATAAAATTATGGATAAAGAAATTTATATAAAGAGATTTATTTTCATGGAAAATAAAATAAACCTTGGATTGATTTATTTTATTTTATAAAATCAATTAGGAATTGATTTTTCCATGATAAGAAAAATTTATATAATAAATTTCTTGTGAAAATTTATTCCATAATAAAAGGGGAGATGTGTTTGTTTTTATTATAGTTATAATAAAACTTGGCATAACGGAATAATTCATAGGAAAATTTATAAGATAAATTTCTTATGAAAATTTATTCCGTTAGAAGGGAGAATTGGCGATGCAGAGGCTACTATATAAAGGAACCAAGGCAAGACTTGAATTCCAATCAAGAGATTAAGAAGCAAGCCCTCTCTCTCTCCTTCTCTCCCTCTACCTCCTTTAGGGTCGGCGCCCTCTACCTCCTCTAGGGCCGGCACCCTCTCCCTCCTCTAGGGCCGGCGCCCCTTCTAGTTGCCGTGAGCCACATCCACCAAGAAGGTGCCGAAGAAGAAGAAGAAGTGGGTCGCAACTCCTTCCTTCCCCGGAATCTTGATTTCGTTACTTGGTGGTTAGTTTCCATCTCTCTCTCTTGATATTCTTGTCGTGCCTTTGGAGAATCTAGTAGTTCTTGTTGGCACGAAACTCGTGGCTTTGAGAAGTCATCCCGAAGAGAACTCGGCGTGGACGTGAATAGAGGCGGAGCTTCCAAGGGACGCTACGGTTGGATCTCGTCCCTTTCTACAAGTTACGCGAGGTATTAAGTAAATTAGTTTACTTTCTGCAAAAATTTTAAATGTATAATCATGTCTCCACAACTTAAGGTTGCATGCTAGATACGTGGTTAAAATAATTTAAGAAATTATTTATGCTAAACATTCCGCTGCACGTAATTAAATTTTAAAATTACGAACCCGTATCCATGTCAACATGCACCCGGTCCCAACATCTTGTACCTGCATTGTTAGTTGCACAGCGAAAACAATAATAAAGAAAACAAACAACGCTAACAAATAGAATTTACTTGGTATCCACCCCGGTCGGGTCACTAATCCAAGAATCCGTCGGTGGATCACTCCCCGGATAACCTCCAGCTAGCTCTCGTCGCACCTTGTGGGTGGAGAAATCTCACCACAGCACCTTGACACGACCTGAGCACAAAGACTACTGTTTGGCCCTTAACCAAGACCAAACTCGTCAAGAATCTCAGCTATCACGAAGTCCTCTTTAAATAGGACTCGGGCTGAAACCCTCGCTACCAGTCGACTGCCCCCAGGGCAGTCGACTGGTGCCACTGAAATTCGACCGTTGCACTCCAACGTTCAAATTCTCAGCCAACTCACCAGCCACCTACCAGTCGACTGCCCCCAGAGCAGTCGACTGGTCCCCAGCTCAACCCTTCCCGAGTACAATCACTCAGCACTCGTATCCTCACGACTCGAATTACTCCTCCTCCGCAGCCTCGATTATTGCCTTCGCGCCCTCTTCATCTTCGGCCCCCGTCCCTCGGATGCGCACGCAAACCTCCAGTTTGCCTCCATGCTATCCTTAACGTACGCCTCGATGTCCGCGCCCATCAGCTCATCGTCCCTTCTCTCCAAGGTCCCTCGGGTGCACACAAGCCTCCATCTTGTCTCCATGCTACCCTTCACCGTACTGAGGCCGTCCAGTCAAGTTCATATGCGTAACATGTACATCCTGCACACTCAACATACACATATGAGATAACAAGGGTAAACCTAACTTAAACCCTTTGCCCAAACATCAAAACACTTGGTCGCTCCGGACCACAGTTTGCCTCAACAATCTCCCCCTTTCTGATGTTTGGCAATATGTTTAAGTTAGGGAAAGCAAAATAGTAGTCAATAGCAAAAACAATGCATATGCAATGCAAAAATGGATCCTATCCCAAGGCATCCCACACCTAACCCTCCACGTTAGGAATTTTCACACCTAGCCCTCCAAGCTAGGACTTTTCACACCTAACTCTTCAAGTTATGACTTTCTACCAAAACGGGCTTTTTAAAGCTTCTTCCAAGCTCCCCCTACATTGGACTTACAAAGGCTTTTTAAGAACCTCTCTAAGGTTCCCCTTACGCCAAGAATGGAGCAACCATGCTCCCCCTTAATCTTAGCTCCCCCTAAACCTAGGGTTTCTAACAAAGGTGTGTTTGGTTTCCCAACTTAAACCCAACACTTCTCCCCCTTTGCCTAACATCAAAAAGAACCCAACAATATCCCAATTATCGGTTCTTTTAATCCCCATGACCATAAACAATGTGTACTAGCCCCCCATACACTTGTTTTGCATCATTTGGACCCCAAACCAGCTGTTGATACAAAATTTAGCCTTTACCAGTCGACTGGCCAAATGGGCAGTCGACTGATACTTTGAAAAACAGAAATTTCAACTTTTCTGACCAAATTCAGAAATGCACCAGAAATTTCACAAATCTCTAAAAATCCCCAAATTTTGTGGAGACATTTGTGGTACACATACCTAGTTGAGAAAAATACATTCCAAAATGTATCTATCACCATTCCCAAATTTGACACAAAATCCAAAACTAGCTAAAAAGTTCAATAGAACCTTGACCTAAAGTCTTAGTTTTGGTTTCCTCTTGATGTCTTTGCCCATGCCAACCCACAATGCGTCCCTAGCATTGATTTGCATGACAATTACACATCAAAAACCAATTTTGATACAATATGACCCCAATGTCATATTTCCATGCATGAAACTCAAAAACACCGTGCCAAAACCCAAGAATTAAGACTCAAGTCCGTCTCCAATTCTTTTGGCACACTCCATGGTCCATCTAGACCTCTAGTAGCAACTCTCCCAAGGTCCATTCACCATATATCCCAAAGGCTCATAGATCTCCCCCTTGAGCTCTTAGCCCTAGCCACCTCCCTAGATGACTCAACCATCACTAGGCCACATCGGTGTACAAACTTGACACTCTTAACCTTAGACACCTCGTCTTTGGTTAAGTTCTTCTTTTTCCCTTTAAATGGCATCCCCTTGCCATTTTTGGACTCCCCCTTATTGCCATAATCATATGCTATCCTAGCATATCTCTTTCCCTTGGCATGGGAGACCTTAGATCGGTATCCTAGACCCGATCTATCATTGGAGCGGTTTAAGCCACCCAACACCATATCTAAACCCTTAGATCCAATAGTGAATCTCTCTAGGGTTTGCTCTAACCTATCAAGCTTTTCCCTTAAGGCTTGATTTTCCCTTTCTAGGTTCCTAAACCTAGAATTCACATGTCCACTTTAGACATTCCTAGACCTACCCTCCTTTCTAGGCACATTCCTCCCCTTCTTGGGATTTTTACCTTGATCCTTAGGTCTAGTGGTCTTGGATTTTTTATAATACATGGTTTTCCTAGATTTTTGATCTACAATGCAAACCATGCTCCTATCATGATATTTAAGTCCTAAGTTATGCATGGGTAAATGATTTACACTATTTTTAGCATGCATGGAGGAACTTAAATTTGAATTACATTTAAATTTAAGATTAGGGATTACCTCCCTTACCCTTGTAGATCCTCCATGATATGGGCTTCTTTTCTTCCTTCTTTCTTCTTTCTCCCATCTCCTCAAGTGCTCCATTTTCTTTAGCTCACTTTTTCTAAGACACTTGGTGTGAAAGTGCCCCATCTCTCCACATGTAAAGCATCGGATTTTCTTCCTTTTCTCGTGGGCTTCTCCAATCCTACACTTCATGTTAGCATTAAATTGAATTGAAATTGGTTTGGATTTTACCTCCTTTTTACCTTTCGGGTGCTTGTCCTTGTAGTGCCCCTTTTCATTGCACCCAAAGCATACGATATGTTCCTTGGTCTTTGCTTTGGTGGAGGTAGAAGCTAGGTTGACTTCTTCTTCAACCTTTGATGATGTGGATGCCTCCTCTTGATCCGGTATGGTTGGGGGTCTCTCCTCCCCCTCAATTCTTGAAACTGATACCTCCTCTTCTTCTCTTGAGGAGGTTGATGATCTTTCACTCTCTCCCTCACTTGAAGATGTAGATACTTCCTTTTCTTCTTCTTCTTCTTGACTCATTTGACTTTTCTCCTTGGGCTCTTGAACTTGTGTAGGATTTTCATGATATTCTTTCAATTTGCTCCACAATTCACATGCATGTTGGTATGCCCCTATACAACTCAGAATTTTGTTAGGCACAATATCAATCAATATACCCATTACCTTTTCATTTGCCCTTGCTTGTTCTTGTTGCTCTTGATTCCAATACCTAGGTCTAAGCCTCTTCCCGTGCTTATCCTTTGGAATCTCGAAGGGCTCTTCAAGCGCGATCCAAAGGTTCCACTCCATTCCGAACCATGCCTCCATTCTCGCTTTCCAATATCCGAAATTCTCATGATCGTAGGCCGGCGGAGTGTAGATGTCGTCCCCGAATTTGTCTTCCATGATTTCTTCCTCTAGCGTGTGCTCCCTCGGCGGTTAGTCCGATCAAGAGCGGTCCTCGCTCCGATACAGAAATGTAGAATCGAATACGTCCGCTAGAGGGGGTGAATAGTGTTTCTCGGATCTTTCTTGTACCTGCGTTGTTAGTTGCACAGCGAAAACAATAATAAAGAAAACAAACAACGCTAACAAATAGAATTTACTTGGTATCCACCCCGACCGGGTGACTAATCCAAGAATCCGTCGGTGGATCACTCCCTGGATAACCTCCGGCTAGCTCTCGTCACTCCTTGTGGGTGGAGAAACCTCACCACAGCACCTTGACACGACCTGAGCACAAAGACTACTGTTTGGCCCTTAACCAAGACCAAACTCGTCAAGAATCTCAACCATCACGAAGTCCTCTTTAAATAGGACTCAGGCTGAAACCCTCGCTACTAGTCGACTGCCCCTAAGGCAGTCGACGGTGCCACTGAAATTCAACCGTTACACTCTAACGTTCGAATTCTCAGCCAACTCACCAGCCACCTACCAGTCGACTGCCCCCAGAGCAGTCGACTGGTCCCCAGCTGAACCCTTCCCGAGTACAATCACTCAGCACTCGTATCCTCACGACTCGACTGACTCCTCCTCCGCAGCCTCGATTATTGCCTTCGCGCCCTCTTCATCTTCGGCCCCCGTCCCTCGAATGGGCACGCAAACCTCCAGTTTGCCTTCATGCCATCCTTCACGTACGCCTCGAAGTCCGCACCCATCAGCTCATCGTCCCTGCTCTCCAAGGTCCCTCGGGTGCACACAAGCCTCCAGCTTGTCTCCATGCCACCCTTCACCGTACTAAGGCCGTCCAGTCAAGTCCATATGCGTAACCTGTACATCCTGCACACTCAACATACACATATGAGAAAACATGGGTAAACCTAACTTAAACACTTTACCCAAACATCAAAACACTTGGTCGCTCCGGACCACAAATTGCTGATAAGTACCATTTTTGTGATTATTTTAGATGTTAAAATCCATGTTTGACCTATGTTTTTATTGCTTATTTGTGATTTTACCCTAGGTTTTAGGATTTCCTCTTATTTTGGACTTAATTGCAAATTTACATAATTTTTGGATTATTTGGCCACTAATTTTCTGATATATTTTTGTAGGCATGAAAGGATCCTGGACCTAGGGCATACTGGGTCAAACTTGAGTCGGATGTGAACCGGATCGAATTATCAAGCCTACGATTAATCCGGGCCGTCCGATTCAAGAGCGACTAGATCTGAGCCATCCGGGATGATCTGAAGCAATCCGAGCTAGGGTTAGGGTTGATCAAGCTCTATGATCAAGATCTGAAGGTTTCATCCCAATCAGAGCTAAATCAACCGTTGGATCAAGCAAGGAGGGCTCTAGAGCGTCCATTCACAGATAGGGTTGATCTGGACCATCCGTTGCATATCTGGAGGATCCGAGCTACCACAAGTCAGATCCTGACCTCAGATCATCATCATAAAAGTTTGGCTCAAATCAGATCAAGATCTACCGTTGGATTTCATCAAAGCAATCTGAGCCGTTCATTTGTTTCTATTTAATCAGAAATGCGCCCGCAGCTTTCCTCGTCGCGTTTCCTCGCCGCTACAGTAGATTCTTCGAGTTCTTAGCATTTTCTTCCATTTTTTCTTTCAATCAAGGGGCGCGACCCCTCAATTCTTCATCAAGATCAAGATTTGGATCATTGGAGATAGCTAGGGTGGAGAGTTCAGCTCAGATTTCATCCGGTCAGAGTGTGTTTGAGGGTTTCGGCACTCTTTGTGGTCCGAGAGCTTACATCTCAGCTACAATCAAATTTCGACGACTTGAGCCACTTGTAGGGGTTCTCAGGTGAGCTCAGGTCCTCTCCAAATCACCATCGCAGCTCAACAACTGAGATTGAAGCTTTCGGATTGGAAATTTCCCCAACTGTGCAGTTTGAGTAGATTCGACCAACTGAGCTGTTCTCCAATCGATTTGCTGTGCCTAGGGGTTCGAAGCCAGCTCTTGCTTGACGACCAAGAAGATTTTGAGCTCGTGGAAGATTGAGGAGTAGTTTAACTCGTTTAATTTCATGTTTAGTAGCTGTAATTTCATTACTGCCATGTTCTGTTTCTGCACTTTAGTTTCAGCTGCTGTAGTTAACATTTCGGATTTAATTCTGTTTAATTAGTGGTTTCAATCTGTTCTTCTATTAGTTAGCTAGTTTGTTTAGTTAATTCTCCACTTAATTTTACTCGTTTTGCAATTTTAAGCTTGAGTATCAGCTGTGCCAATCTCATTCCTTGCGTGCCATGTTATTACTGAATTTGCAATTTCAGTTTCTGAATTTTCAGTTTGTTTCACTTTCGGTGAGTTAATTTAGTTAGTTTAAGTTTGTTTAGATCTTAGTTTCATTCCTGAATTCTGTTTAGCTTTGGTAAATCGAAATTTCAATTTGCTCTCCACTTAGATCACTGCGCAACCTCATCCCCTGTTTCTTACTTCTTGCGTGCCAAGCATTCTTTCATTTCTGCACTTTGTGCCAAAGGACAACTCAGCATTTGATTGGTGCCAGGTTTAACATGGTTTCGTGTGTATCATTGCAATTGAATCAAGCTTGAATTGAATTCAATTTGATCAGAAATTTCAGGTTTAAAATCTGCAACTTCAATTACAGTTTCTGCACAATTATTTGCTGCTGAAGTTTGAATCCAATTTGTTTACTTCACATTCATTCACTTCACATCAGTAGCTTTGTTTGATTTGCATCCAATTCATGACATGTGAAACTGTTCAGTTATTTCTTACTCAATTCGAATCTGAATTGTGCAGCTGTGAACACTCACTGATTTTGTATCAAGCTTAACTAAGTAGCTGACTTTGCATTTGGATATTCTGAATTCTGCTTTTTCCATTTCACTCAGCATGTATCAGTTCAATGTTTCTGAAGTTTGAATCAAGGGAACTTTAGTTTTTTTCGAATCTCAATTGAACCTTGGATTTTGCATTCGAATTTGGTTTGATTTGAGTTTGTTCTACATATGAAATTCTGCACAATTTATTTCTAAATTTCTCTCTTCAGAATTGTATATCATTTCAATGGAAGTTTAACTTTTCAAGCTGAGCTAATTGCTTTCGCATCAGAATTGCTAGTGTGTAGTTGCTGCAATCTTCAGATTCTTCTTTACACATTGAAGTTTACCTCTTGCATGTTTGTATCAAGTAGTAAATGTTAGAATGGATTGCATTTAAGCTCGTTTGCTGCTGAAAAATTCCTTGCACTGTTTTTGTTTATCTTTGTAGCAATTTACTTTGCATTACTGATCAGGTTTGTCTTCGAATTTGGTTGAGTGCCTTAGGTGATTAATTTTTCCATTGATTGAATTGTTGATTTCCATCACCTGTTTAGTTTATTAGCTAAGTTCCTTTTCTTCCTACTGAGTTTTCATTTCCGAATTGCAACCCAAACCCAATTTATTTTGAAACCCGAAAACACAAACGACACATAAATACAAGCGTGATTCAAACAAACCTCAACTAGTCCCTGAGAAAAATATGACCTGTGGCCCCTATATTACATTTTCAGGATTTTGATTGTAAAAAGGGTTTCCAGCTTTCATTTATAAATTTTAAATTTGAGGCCCACATTCGTGACACATAGTTTGGGCTCGTCAAATTTTTGGCGCCGTTGCCGGGGAAGAAACTAGTTGATTTGTTTGATTTTTGCTTGTATACTTTTGGACATATCATTGGGTTCTATTTTATTGTGTTTTATTTTTGTATACGGTTGCTATCATTTTTCTTGTTTGTTTTGTGACAGGACTGCAGTTCAGAATGTTTCCATCTACTTACCAGCAGCCGTGTCAACAATTCCAACAAAATCAGCAACCAAATCAAGATTTCCAACATTCCTGTGCAAATTTTCAACAACCAAATCAGTTTTTTCAGCCTAATTGTCAGCCAAGTCAGCCCTTCCAATTTCAGCAGCCAAGTCAACCAAATTTCAAACAATTTCAGGAAGGGCAGCCACAATTTCAGAGTTTCGATCAACAAATTCAGCAATTTCAGCCATCATTTCAGCAATTTCAGCCCAATTTTCAGCAACCATTTCAGCATTTCGAACCTCAATTTCAGCAATATAATCAAGGGCAGCAAGGCTTGCAATCATTTCCAGTTTTTCCAGCTCAAAACCAACAAAACTTTCAGCCAACACAGCCCTTGAATCAAAATTTTCAGCCTACGGTCAGGGGTTTCAAGGGCAGAATTTTCAGCCCTCGCCACCTAATTTTTCAGGTCAAACTCAGAACTTTCAAGGTTGCATTTCCCAGCAAAATTTTTCAGCATATCAGCCCTCTAATCAGTTCTTTAATCAGCCCCAACAGTCATGTTTTCAAGGATCTCAGCAAGCTCAACCATTTCACCCTACTTCATCCTTTCAAAATCAATCATGGAGCTTTGCTAATCAAGGAGGTTATGGGAATTCTAGTGCAGGAAATATGCAACAACAAAGGTTGGAGGAGATAGTTCAACAAGTTTTACTATATCAACAACAAGAGAAACAAAGGCAAGCCCAAAAATCAGAACAATCCCCCGGAGTTGGTTTTATATCAGTTCAAGGCGACCCTAGCGCATGGCCAAGTCCTTCTTCAAGTAATCTTGCAAATTTGATAGAAGAAGAAGATGATGTACTCATCAAATATTGGGCGCCTACAGCATGCATCCCTCCGGAGACTCCCATTCAAAATCCAATTCCAAATTTTTCAGCTCAAGAAGAAGAAGAAATTGAAGCTCCACAGGACCATTCTAGATTTTTATTTTCTGATGATAGTGTTATTAGTGGTCCTAATTTTTCTGATGTTGTTGTTGCAGATATTACAGGAGAAGCACACAGAGGAGATGATTCCATAGGTGTAGGGGATTGCACTAAGCCCCAGTGACCACCACAAGATTTAGATGATGAACCAGAAAGTGTAGGGACTTGCATGGTGGAAGCAAGCACCCAAGGATCACCAGTTGAGTGTCCACCAGAGCCTGAGGCTGAAGAGGAGCATGTACATGACCAGGAGGAGGCCACGGATACATCTACTATTGTAGGACCTCCAGGTATTTTCCAGCACGCTCAGGTAAGTATTTCTCCTCTTTCTTCAGAAAAATGCAGTGAGGTACCTAGGGATGACTTTATTGATTCTGATGTATTTATTGATATACCTTGTGTAGAGATTGTTTGTGAAAATCCAATAGAGGTACCAAACATTGATTTCATTGATCGTACTGCATTACCTGATACATCTCTTGTAGATATGAATAGCGAAATAATTTTAGAGGCACCCATAATTGATGTCATTTATTATGATGAATCTCTTGTTATATCTTTTGTGGATATGGCTAGTGAAAATTTTTTAGAAGTGCCTGAATTTGATGTTATTTACTTTGATGAATCTCTTGCTATATCATATGCTGAAAATGAATGTGAAAAACTTTTGGAGATATCTGATATTGATTTTATTGGCTGTGACATATTGCTTGATACACCCTTGATTGAAAATAATTGTGAAATTTCTATTGATGAGCCAGAAATTGATTTCTTTATATGTGATGAGTATCTGGATGCAAATTTGGTAGGAAATAATTTTAAAAATTTTATTGAGGTACCAGAATTTGATTTAATTAGACATGATGCAGTTTTGGATTTATTTAATGTAGAGACTGAATTTATATCATTTCTTTCTGACCCTGAACACTTGAGAGAGGTATTACATTATTTTGCAGGGTTCAGAAGACTCCAGGAGTGGGTGCTCCAACTGAACAGACTTCAACCTCCTGGAAGGACTTCTGAAGGGCATCAAGAAGGAGGAGATGATCTTACTTTAATTAAAAGCACTCCACCCCTTGAATGGCTCTTGAACATGAATCGCCTTAGGCCACCTGAACAAAATATTGTGAAATTCAAGTGTGGGGGAGTCCTAGATCTCTCAGCCACCCATTTTCCTCCACTACCACGGTGGAGGCTACTTCTGGATCGACTCCGTCCACCAGAAATAAAGGGGAGATTTTTCTTTCTTGTATTTTCTTTTATCGCATTTTGCACTTTTATGTTTTCTAGAGTAAATTGAATAAATAGACATTGTAAATACCATGTCTTTTCTTTTAGCACTCTTTCTTTCATGACTAGGAATAAATGTATCCCTCTAGGTTATCTCCATAGCATTTTAGAGTCCTTTGAAAATAAATTAAATTTGGTTGTCAAAACTTAGGGTTTGAGCCAATGGATGAAATCTTGGATGCTTGAGTACTACTTTGTTTTAGATTCTTAATTGAGGACTTGGGATGAATTATTTTGACCTAGTGAGAATTAGCCTTATTTTTGTGACACACCTATGTTATTGTACTCTAGAACTTGCTTAGGTTCTTTCAAAATCATATTTCAATGATTGGATCACATCTATAGAAACTAATCCATTTGTTTACCTTTCCATATCAATTTAAAAAAAAAATCATGTTTATTCCATTTTTCTTTACTTATGTCTTACTCTTACCCTCACTTTTCATTGGACTGGTTGTTTGGAATGTTTCTTGATGTTATTTTGCCCGAGACGGACAAAGATTCAAGTGTGGGGGAGTGACTAGCTTTTTGGAAAGATTTGGTATCAAGGAGGCACTTCAATTCGAAAAAAAAAAATTGTGCTAAGTTGGATTGATATCAAGATCAAATGGGAAGAAGTGTTTAAGGATGGAAGCAATTAGAAATCTCAATTCCTTATTATACTTTGGAGATCTATGCAAGTGCATGGTGCGGCAATAAAAAGAAAAAAAAATCTGCAATAATAAGAAGAGGGCACACACAAGCAAAAAGAAAGGATTTTTGTGCCAAAGTGAGAAAAAGTGCCACTTGATTGCAAGGGAGGTCTCCTGCCACTTATAGAATTGGAAGGAAGGCTGATCTGAAGAAGGAATGGAAGCTGAATTGAAGGAATGCAAGCAAGGGAGAAATCTGAAAGTGTGCCATTTAAAAAGGAAAAATCTGTGATCATTTCGGAAGAAGATTTTGAGCCAAAATCAGTGTATTAACTTGAAGACAATTGTGCCATGGCTGGTTTTCAAACTGATCTGAACAAGGAAGGAATTTCTGCAGCTGAAATTTCTGGAAATGGCAGCAGAGTTATGGCCGGATATTGACTTGTTACTCAACCATTTTCGAGTGAAACACCTAAATTTCCACTATCATTAGATGCAAGTCCTAATTGATACTAATTGTTGATTGAAAGCAGAAGTTCTATTTCAATGCAGTAAATTTAAGAGCTGTGCCATTACAAATCAAGAAGAACTGCAGTTTATGGAATTTAAGAGCTGAAACAAACTGCATTGCAAGTCCATACAAGCAGTTTGTGCAGAAATTTGTCAACTTGGAGCTGAAAATTGGGTTTCCAAGGCTTGGAATCAAGGAATTGAGTATTCTGCTGTTCTTGAAGCTCACGGCAGCTCATGCAAATTGAATATTTGTTCCACCACCATTCTGATTGCAGTAGAAAAAAAACAGTTTGAGAAAAGAAAAGAAAAAGAGAGAAACAAAGTGGACACAAGTGAACTTTGGCACCATGAAATCAAGTGAAGTTTCTCCCATCCGAATCAAAAGCTTCATTTCCTTTCATTTCTGACCTGGCTAGAAGATAAAAGAAGAAGAGAAAAATCAGAAAAGAGAAGAAAGAAACAAGATTGGCACGCAAAAGTCAACTTGGCACAAGTAAATCAAAGAAGTGGCACATTGAGATCAAATGGAGTTTTCTTCATCCAAATCAAAAGAATTATTCAAATTGGACTCCATCACACTTTGTTATTCACGAGAGGATTGTCAAGATGGGGCAAAGCACATTGGAAACATTTTTGAGCAACCAAGTCTCCCACTCCATCAAATTTTCCATTTTCTTGTTTTTATTCCATTTCTCACCATTTTTCATGTTTTCCTTTGTTTTTATAGTTGTTGATCCTAATCATGAATAATGGTGGAGATTAGATAATAAGCAAGCCTATGGTAGTTCAAGAAGCATATGTGTTTGAGTGAGCTCCACTTCCATCACCAACTTAGAACTTAAGAGAGAGCCACCAAAACTTCCCTTGAAAGGCTAGTGATTTAAATTCATCTCAATGACTCATGATAGATGAAAAGGCTAAGTTGTTGATTTAAGGACAAGATACTAATCCATAGAGCTTAGATTTATGAGAATTGACAACCTTAGGTAATTTCTTTTCATTTACTTCTAATTATGCTTAAGAAAGCCTAAGGGATACTTATTTAGTAGTTTCGCGAGACGCTCAAGGTTAAGTGTGGGGGAGTTGATAAGTACCATTTTTGTGATTATTTTAGATGTTAAAATCCATGTTTGACCTATGTTTTTATTGCTTATTTGTGATTTTACCCTAGGTTTTAGGATTTCCTCTTATTTTGGACTTAATTGCAAATTTACACAATTTTTGGATTATTTGGCCACTAATTTTCTGATATATTTTTGTAGGCATGAAAGGATCCTAGACCTAGGGCATACTGGGTCAAACTTGAGTCGGATGTGAACCGGATCGAATTATCAAGCCTACGATTAATCCGGGCCGTCCGATTCAAGAGCGGCTAGATCTGAGCCATCCAGGACGATCTGAAGCAATCCGAGCTTGGGTTAGGGTTGATCAAGCTCTATGATCAAGATCTGAAGGTTTCATCCCAATCAGAGCTAAATCAACCGTTGGATCAAGCAAGGAGGGCTCTAGAGCGTCCATTCACAGATAGAGTTAATATGGACCATCCGTTGCATATCTGGAGGATCCGAGCTACCACAAGGCAGATCCTGACCTCAGATCATCATCATAAAAGTTTGGCTCAAATCAGATCAAGATCTACCGTTGGATTTCATCAAAGCAATCTGAGCCGTTCATTTGTTTCTATTTAATCAGAAATGCGCCCGCAGCTTTCCTCGTCGCGTTTCCTCGCCGCTACAGTAGGTTCTTCGAGTTCTTAGCATTTTCTTCCATTTTTTCTTTCAATCAAGGGGCGCGACCCCTCAATTCTTCATCAAGATCAAGATTTGGATCATTGGAGATAGCTAGGGTGGAGAGTTCAGCTCAGATTTCATCCGGTCAGAGTGTGTTTGAGGGTTTCGGCACTCTGTGGTCCGAGAGCTTACATCTCAGCTACAATCAAATTTCGACGACTTGAGCCACTTGTAGGGGTTCTCAGGTGAGCTCAGGTCCTCTCCAAATCACCATCGCAGCTCAACAACTGAGATTGAAGCTTTCGGATTGGAAATTTCCCCAACTGTGCAGTTTGAGTAGATTCGACCAACTGAGCTGTTCTCCAATCGATTTGCTGTGCCTAGGGGTTCGAAGCCAGCTCTTGCTTGACGACCAAGAAGATTTTGAGCTCGTGGAAGATTGAGGAGTAGTTTAACTCGTTTAATTTCTGTTTTTGTAGCTGTAATTTCATTACTGCCATGTTCTGTTTCTGCACTTTAGTTTCAGCTGCTGTAGTTAACATTTCGGATTTAATTCTGTTTAATTAGTGGTTTCAATCTGTTCTTCTATTAGTTAGCTAGTTTGTTTAGTTAATTCTCCACTTAATTTTACTCGTTTTGAAATTTTAAGCTTGAGTATCAGCTGTGCCAATCTCATTCCTTGCGTGCCATGTTATTACTGAATTTGCAATTTCAGTTTCTGAATTTTCAGTTTGTTTCACTTTCGGTGAGTTAATTTAGTTAGTTTAAGTTTGTTTAGATCTTAGTTTCATTCCTGAATTCTGTTTAGCTTTGGTAAATCGAAATTTCAATTTGCTCTCCACTTAGATCACTGCGCAACCTCATCCCCTGTTTCTTACTTCTTGCGTGCCAAGCATTCTTTCATTTCTGCACTTTGTGCCAAAGGACAACTCAGCATTTGATTGGTGCCAGGTTTAACATGGTTTCGTGTGTATCATTGCAATTGAATCAAGCTTGAATTGAATTCAATTTGATCAGAAATTTCAGGTTTAAAATCTGCAACTTCAATTACAGTTTCTGCACAATTATTTGCTGCTGAAGTTTGAATCCAATTTGTTTACTTCACATCATTCACTTCACATCAGTAGCTTTGTTTGATTTGCATCCAATTCATGACATGTGAACTGTTCAGTTATTTCTTACTCAATTCGAATCTGAATTGTGCAGCTGTGAACACTCACTGATTTTGTATCAAGCTTAACTAAGTAGCTGACTTTGCATTTGGATATTCTGAATTCTGCTTTTTCCATTTCACTCAGCATGTATCAGTTCAATGTTTCTGAAGTTTGAATCAAGGGAACTTTAGTTTTTTTCGAATCTCAATTGAACCTTGGATTTTGCATTCGAATTTGGTTTGATTTGAGTTTGTTCTACATATGAAATTCTGCACAATTTATTTCTGAATTTCTCTCTTCAGAATTGTATATCATTTCAATGGAAGTTTAACTTTTCAAGCTGAGCTAATTGCTTTCGCATCAGAATTGCTAGTGTGTAGTTGCTGCAATCTTTAGATTCTTCTTTACACATTGAAGTTTACCTCTTGCATGTTTGTATCAAGTAGTAAATGTTAGAATGGATTGCATTTAAGCTCGTTTGCTGCTAAAAAATTCCTTGCACTGTTTTTGTTTATCTTTGTAGCAATTTACTTTGCATTACTGATCAGGTTTGTCTTCGAATTTGGTTGAGTGCCTTAGGTGATTAATTTTTCCATTGATTGAATTGTTGATTTCCATCACCTGTTTAGTTTATTAGCTAAGTTCCTTTTCTTCCTACTGAGTTTTCATTTCCGAATTGCAACCCAAACCCAATTTATTTTGAAACCCGAAAACACAAACGACACATAAATACAAGCGTGATTCAAACAAACCTCAACTAGTCCCTGAGAAAAATACGACCTGTGGCCCCTATATACATTTTTATGATTTTGATTGTAAAAGGGTTTCNTTTTAAAACGAGTTGAAAATTGGATTTTCCGATCAAGAGAAATAAGTCGAATCTGAGTTAATCAGAGGCGCAATGGAAGCTAAAAATGGCTAAGTCTTTTGAAGGCTTATTGGGCGAATTAAATGAGTTTAATTCGCGACCGGTTCGGGTTGGTTTGGCCGGCCAAAGAGGGTGCTAACCCTCCTTGTGGTGGCCGGCCATTAAAGGAAAAACCAATTTAATTTGGTTTAATTAATAAAATAAATCTAGTGTGATTTGTTTTATAAATTATGGATAAATAAATTTGTATAAAGAAATTTATATAAATAAATTTGTAGAAATTTATTCTTTTATGGAAGTTAAAATAATCCATGAATTGGTTTATTTTAATTTTATAAAATCAATTAGAATTGATTTTTCCATAATAAGAAAGTTTATAAATTTCTTATAAAATTTATTCCATAATTTAAAGAGAAGAAGAATTTGTTTTATTATAAATTAGTTATAATAAGACTCGGCTTAAACGGAATAATTAATAAGAAATTTATAAGATAAATTTCTTATAACTAATTCCGTTAATTCCGTTAATTCGGTTTAGAGGGAGACTTAGCAAAGGAGTTGCTACTATATAAAGGAACCAAAGGCAAGCCCTTATTCCAATCAACTAATCAAGATTGAAGAGCTCCCTCTCTCTCTCTTCTCTTCTCCCTCCCCTCTCCTCCTTAGGGCCGGCGCCCACTTGGGACCTAGGGCCGGCCCACCTTCCTCCATCTAGGGCCGGCGCACCTCATCCACTTCCTTGGGTTGTGCCGTGAGCTTCAAGAAGAAGGAGAACCCGAACAAGAAGAAGAAGAAGCGGATAGCGACTCCTCTCTTCTCGGAATTCGATTCCGTTACTTCGTTGGTTAGTTTCCTTTTTCTCTTGATCTTCTTTGTTGTGCCTATAGAGAATCTAGTAGTTCTCGTCGGCACAAAACTCGTGACTTTGCGAAGTCATCCCGAAGAGAACTCGGCGTGGACGCGAATAGAGGCGGAGCTTCCAAGGGACGCTACGGTTGGATCTCGTCCCTTACTTCGAGTTACGAGAGGTATAATGTAAATTAGTTTACTTTTCCGCAAAGTTTTATTTTATGATTATGTCAACACACTATAAGGTTGCATGCTAGATACGAAGTTAAAATAATTTAGGAAATTATTTTATGCAAATTCTTCCGCTGCACGTAAAAATTTAAAATTTTACGAACTCGTATCCTTGTCGACATGCACCCGGTCCCAACAGTGGTATCAGAGCCGGTTAGTGTTCGACATTAATCATATAATTGTTTTGCGGAAACTTTGTCATGATCTCAATTTCGGAAAAATTTTCAATTATGGAAACTTTCAAATTATAATAAATTTTAGATTTAGGAATTTCAAAGTTTGGAAATCCTCATGAAATTTCGCAAACGTTTGAAATTTTCTAGTTTCTGAAATTTTATAATAATTGTGAAAACTTCCCATCTTTGGAAACTTTCCAATTTTGGAAATTTTTCTATTTTAGAAATTTTCCAATTTTGGAAATATGTAAGTTTTCTTTGTACCAGAAACTTACAATTATTCTGAAAACCTATTTTGAAATCTCGCAATTTTGGGCACTTTCTTTTAAGAAAGTCTAGACAAATTCATGGACAGTTAATTGACAATTAAATTTGAATTGGTTTTTAAATTGACAACAAAATTCTTTATTTTGGATTGAGCCTCGGGGAGCCGTCCAATTTAAAGTTAGTTGTTGTAATTTAATTTCCCAATTTTTAATTGAAATTGTCATGTTTGATTTGGATTGAGCCTCGGGGAGCCGTCCAATTGGATTTACAAAATTACTTTTCTTTGGGTATCTGAGCCTCGGGGAGCCACCCTTAGAAAACGATTTGTTGTAATTAATTAAATCCATGAATAAAATATGTTTTAAGAGGTGATGCTCTTACATATTGTTGTCTCCAAAATTAATTAGGAAAATGGTTTCCTATAGAGTTTCTTAAATGAGATTTTCATGAAAATAATATGTGGTTGAATTAAGGGATTTGTCTTAATTTAATAAGATTTGATTTAGAGAAATCAAAGTCTTGAACATATTATTTCCGAAATTAATTATGACAATTTAGGAAATTGTTTCCCAAACAATTCCTTTATTAAAGTATGAGAATTAGAATTAGGAATCCGGTTCCTAATTCAATTAATGAGACTTGATAACTTAAGTCACATACATACTTTATTGAGGAAACGTTAGTCATGACATATGTCATGAATGTGCTTAGAAAAGATGAGACCCAAAACCCCTTACAAAATATTAAGGCTAACACCTTCCATTAATATGGTTAGAATCGGAGTTTTGTTTCTCGTTTGGGTTAATGGACACATCCATGCCCAGCTTGAACCTCAACATGTTCAAACCATGGAATTAGTTTATGAATAATATAGTTGGAGTCAGAGGTCAATCCTTAGTTTTGGTTGTTGGACACATCTAAGCCTGACTAAACGGTTGAATGAGCTCCAATCATATTAAAACTATTTCTTGATTAATGGGTCTGCCTTAAGCTTGGAGCATCGATTTGTTGTGCCACAGCCAAGGTCGATGTAAAGAGAGGTGCAGTTGGGTGCTATGTATATTGTTACATACTTGTTAATGAGTTAACAACCCAATGATTTATGCAATCATTCAATTAGTTGATAGCATAAAGTGATAGTCACATATATGTGATATGTGATCGGTATAATTACCTACCTTCATAGCTAAGAATAACTTGATGGTCACAGCCATGGTCGTTCTAATCTATGGTTGGATATCAACCTATTTGGAGATGTTCCTACGATCTCCCGAATTGATAAAAAGGGTTATTCAATTTGAAAAATAAATAGGATTTTATTAATGTATAATGATACATTCTTTAATCATTGTTCTCACATAAACTCAATTTGTATTTCTAGGTTAATCACTCGATCATGTCTTCCCTAAACTTGCGTTCCATTTTGGACACCAATAAACTGACTGGGCCGAACTTCATGGACTGGCTTCGAAACCTGAGGACAGTCCTCAAGGCAAAGAAGCTTGCTAATGTCCTTGAAGATCAACTTCCCAACCGTCCTCCCGAAAGTGCAACTCCAGACCAGTTTCCTGAGTTGCTCAACCTGCTGAAGACTTTAAAGCCTTCTGTGAAGAAGGATCTAAAGACGGTACTGTTAGTTGGTTCCTCGAAGAAAGGTTCTAAGAGGAAGGCCAAAGAACAGAATAAGGGAAAGAAGGAAAAGGCCAAAAAGATTGAAAATACCCTAAAAGGCACTTGCCATCACTGTGGCAAGGAGGGTCACTTGCGAAGAAACTGCAAGATTTATCTTGAGTCCTTGAAAGAGAAGGCATCCGATGCCCCATCCTCTTCAAGTATCTTCGTTATTGAATGTCACTCTATTTCCTCAAACACTTGGGTACTTGATACTGGGTGTAGCTCACATATATGTAATGACATACTAGGGCTAAGGAATAGAAGAAGACTTGTCAAAGGAGAAGCAAATATGCGAGTTGGAAATGGAGCAAAGATTGCTGTTGTTGCCATCGGAACCTATTTGCTAAAGCTCCCCACTGGACGTGTCTTAGAATTGGATAATTGTTATTTTGTTCCTTCATTAATAAAGAACGTTGTATCTATTTCATGTTTGAATGAAAAAGGTTATCATTTAACTTTTAGTAACAATTGTTGTTACATAACTTTAAATGGCGTTCTTTATGGGAATGGAACTTTGTGCAATGGCATCTACACGTTAGATTTATCCAATGACGTTTTCAATATCGAAGTTAGTAACAAACGTGCTCGAATAGATAATCGAATAGACTCCTACACGTGGCACTGTCGTCTTGGCCATATAAGTAAGAAACGCATGACCGAATTACACCGATGTGGAATTTTGGAATCATTTGAACCCGGTTCATTTGATACATGCGAATCATGCTTAAAAGGCAAGATGACCAAATTACCCTTTTCCGGAAAAGGTAATCCAGTGGGAGAATTGCTTGGTCTAATACATACCGATGTATGTGGACCAATGTCAACTCTAGCACAAGGAGGCTATAGCTACTTCATCACCTTTATCGATGATCACTCACGATTCGGGTATGTGTTCTTAATGAAACACAAATCTGAAGCTTTTGAGAAATTCAAAGAGTTCAAAAATGAAGTAGAGAAACAACTTGGCAAAAGTATTAAAACACTTCGATCCGATCGGGGTGGTGAATACTTAAGTCAAGAGTTTCAAGATTATCTTAGGGACAATGGGATACTGTCCCAATGGACTCCGCCATATACACCACAGCATAATGGTGTATCTGAGAGGCGCAACCGAACCTTGATGGACATGGTTAGGTCTATGATGAATCATGCAACTCTTCCAAAATCCTTTTGGGGCTATGCACTTAAGACAGCTGTTTACTTGCTAAACAGAGTCCCGACCAAGGTAGTCTCTACTACTCCATATGAGATTTGGAATAGTAAGAAACCTCACTTAACTCACCTTAAGGTATGGGGTTGTCCTGCTTATGTGAAGCGGGTTATATCAGACAAATTGGATGCTAAGTCTAATAAATGTCTATTTATTGGATATCCTAAGGAAACGAAGGGTTACCAATTCTATCATCCCTTGGAGCAAAAGGTGTTTGTTTCAAGGCATGCTGTATTTCTAGAAAAAGAATTTCTTTTACAAGAAAATAGTGGGAGTGGGATTGAACTTGATGAAGTTCAAGAAACTCCAATAGACATTACAGAGACACCTAGTCTAGACCCACAACCAACACCTCATAATAATGAGCTATCAGTTGAACCTAAAACAACACCACCTCTTCGTAGGTCTGATAGGGCACGCAATATTCTAGAGAGATACGGATTTCTCGTAAGTGAATCGAACGACGTGTTACTCATAAGCGATGATGAACCTATCAGTTATGAAGATGTTCTGAAAAGTTCAGAAAGGACAAATGGCTTGAAGCCATGAAGTCGGAAATGGATTCCATGTATGAAAACCAAGTATGGGACTTAGTTAAACCACCTGAAGGGATTAAACCCATAGGGTGCAAGTGGGTTTTCAAGAAGAAAACCGACATGGAAGGTAATTATGCTTAAATCCATTTGGATACTCCTAGCCATAGCAGCTCATTGTGATTATGAGATATGGCAAAAGGATGTGAAAACAGCTTTCCTTAATGGAAACCTACTTAAGGACATATACATGATATAACCTGAAGGTTTCACATCGGTTGATAAAACCAAAGTATGCAAGCTTCGAGGATCCATATATGGACTGAAGCAAGCATCAAGGAGCTGGAACATCCGTTTTGATGAGACAATCAAAGAGTTTGATTTCTCACAAAATCCTGACGAACCTTGTGTGTACAAGAAGGTTAGTGGGAGTGCAGTCGTATTCCTAGTACTATATGTCGATGACATATTACTTATAGGAAACGATTTATCAGTTTTACAGACAGTTGAAATTTGGTTGTCTAAAACTTTCTCCATGAAAGACCTGGGAGAAGCAACCTATATCCTTGGGATTAGAATCTATAGAGATAGATCAAAACGGTTGTTTGGTCTTTCGTAGTCTACATATATAGACCGAGTGCTAAAAGGGTTTAGCATGTCGGAATCCAAGAAAGGTTACATTCCCATCAGGCATGAGATCAACCTTTCAAAGTCTATGTGTCCGCGCACAGAAGACGAGAGGATTTGCATGAATAAGATTCCCTATGCATCCGCAATAGGATCTATCATGTATGCTATGTTATGTACAAGGCCCGATGTGTCATATGCATTGAGCGTCACAAGTAGATACCAGTCGGATCCAGGAATGGATCATTGGGCGGCTGTCAAGACAATCCTTAAGTACTTAAGAAGAACAAAGGATGTGTTCCTAATATATGGGGAAGGAGATATGGTAATACGTGGGTATACAGATGCCAGTTTCCAGACAGATGAGGACGACTCCAAATCGCAGTCTGGATACGTATTTACTTTGAATCGAGGCGCAGTAAGTTGGAAAAGTTCCAAACAAGACACCGTAGCGCGTTTATACCACGGAAGCAGTTTGGATCAAGAAGTTTGTCTCGAAACTTGATGAGGTTCCAACCATTGATGATGCAGTGCCGGTTTACTGCGACAACAATGGAGCTATTGCACAAGCAAAGGAACCATGGTCTCATCAACGATCCAAACACGTGCTTCGCCGCTATCATATGATCAGAGAGATTATAAGTAGGAATGACATACAAATTGAGAAAATTCCCACTGAAAGGAATTTAGCGGATCCTTTAACTAAGGCCTTGCCTCAAAATAAGTTTGAGGGTCATGTAAGAGCTTGTGGTATTGGATACCGTAGCGATTGACATTAGGCCAAGTGGGAGTTTGTTAGTGATATGAGAGAAGTGTCCTAAGGCAATCGCCTTATGATTGTAAACATTTATTTTAATAAATGATAATTCACTATTTGAGTGTACATGTTTGTGTATTTGATTGGGATCTTAAACTCATCTACTGAATGTCCGCAATACAACTCACAGCATAAGAGAATTTGTGATGGGATCACAACTTGTGATTATCTCTAAATGTGCAAATGTGAAGTATTGAAAATATCCCTAGTCGATGAATTGATAAAAACGGACACTATCAATTCTGTTGAGACTAGCATGGGTTATTCTCTAATCAGCTGATTCTCACTGGCTGGTGACATTGGGATGTCTGGAGATAAACATGGATGCTAGTTAAGGGAACTAGTTCATTGGAGTGACTAGCTGTAAAACTTCATATGGTTATCTATAAAGATATGTCAATGAAGTTCTTACTGCAGCTTAAGTGCGATGTTCCTTTGACTTGCGGTTTTCAAGTCATCTTGATCATGGAGACTTATACTTTAACATCTTAAGCAAGTATCTCCAAGGAGATGTGGACCCAGGATGATTGGGTATGAGCCGAAGTGCCCGAAGATGTTTGAACAGCCTACAAAGGATTCACCACTCCTTGCGAGGAGATGTATACCCAAGCCTATCGTCGGATTGTTACTCAAAACCTCTGGCCAGAGTATATCATGTTAAGAGTGCGAGTCTCTTAAATACATGAGAGTAATTAGAAATCCAAAGGACGAGAAAGACACTACTTGGGCTAGGTGTGACGTAGTCAGCCTAGTGGGGACTGACACCATAGACCGTGTCCTGAACCAAGTGGGTATAAGGTGGTGAAGGGAATGGGGCACGATTCATTATAGCTGCTGAAGGGTTTCAGAATAATTTCTTCTGAGGTCAAACCGTTGATCTTTCGATTAATTGGGGATCATGATGTACTACTAGGTGCCACTCATGATCGTTCTATAATTAGTTGATTATAGACGGCCAACATGAATCGAAAGTCTATTTAGTCACACGCACTACGAGTAATCCGAGGGATTTAAAACGAGTTGAAAATTGGATTTTCCGATCAAGAGAAATAAGTCGAATCTGAGTTAATCAGAGGCGCAATGGAAGCTAAAATGGATAAGTCTTTTGAAGGCTTATTGGGAGAATTAAATGAGTTTAATTCGCGACCGGTTCGGGTTGGTTTGGCCGGCCAAAGAGGGTGCTAACCCTCCTTGTGGTGGTCGGCCATTAAAGGGAATTAAATCAATTTATTTGGTTTAATTAATAAAATAAATCTAGTGTGATTTGTTTTATAAATTATGGATTAATAAATTTGTATAAAGAAATTTATATAAATAAATTTGTAGAAATTTATTCTTTTTATGGAAGTTAAAATAATCCATGAATTGGTTTATTTTAATTTTATAAAATCAATTAAGAATTGATTTTTTCATAATAAGAAAGTTTATAAATTTCTTATAAAATTTATTCCATAATTTAAAGAGAAGAAGAATTTGTTTTATTATAAATTAGTTATAATAAGACTCGGCTTAAACGGAATAATTAATAAGAGAATTTATAAGATAAATTTCTTATAACTAATTCCGTTAATTCCGTTAATTCGGTTTAGAGGGAGACTTAGCAAAGGAGTTGCTACTATATAAAGGCACCAAAGGTAAGCCCTTATTCCCAATCAACTAATCAAGTTGTGAAGAGCTCCCCCTCTCTATCTCTTCTCTTCTCCCTCCCCTCTCCTCCATTAGGGCCGGCGCCCTTCCTCCATCTAGGGCCGGCGCACCTCATCCACTTCCTTGGGTTGTGGCGTGAGCATTCAAAAAGAAGGAGAACCCGAACAAGAAGAAGAAGAAGCGGATATCGATTCCTCTCTTCTCGGAATTCGATTCCGTTACTTCGTTGGTTAGTTTCCTAATTCTTCTCTTGATCTTCTTTGTTGTGCCTATAGAGAATCTAGTAGTTCTCATCGGCACAAAACTCGTGACTTTGCGAAGTCATCCCGAAGAGAACTCGGCGTGGACGCGAATAGAGGCGGAGCTTCCAAGGGACGCTACGGTTGGATCTCGTCCTTTACTTCGAGTTACGAGAGGTATAATGTAAATTGGTTTACTTTTCCGCAAAGTTTTATTTTATGATTATGTCAACACACTATAAGGTTGCATGCTAGATACGAAGTTAAAATAATTTAAGAAATTATTTTATGCAAATTCTTCCGCTGCACGTAAAAATTTAAAATTTTATGAACTCGTATCCTTGTCAACATGCACCCGGTCCCAACAGACACGCATATTGAAGAATTCTTCGAAGAATTCTGATTCGAAATCTAACCACGTCATCTGGTTCACCTGTCTCTTGGCCTTGACCCTTTCCCACCACATTCTGGCATCTCCAGAATGGCAGAATGATGCACACTTGATCTTCTCATGTTTAGGCCAGTCCAGCAGCTCCATTGTACTCTCCACAGTCTTGAACCATGCTTGGGCGTCCCACGGTTCACCAACACCCGAGAAATTTTTCGGTTTCAGCCTCAACCACTGGATCAGATAAGCCTCTTGTCGTGTTACCATGGTCGAGCCTGTCGGAGGAGTTTGCATAACCGTAGGCGCAACGGGTACAACATTCTGGTTTGCCGGTGGAGTAGTAGAATTTTCTTGTTGGTTCATCAGGGTATTAATTGTTTGCTGCTGCTCAGTGACTTAACGCTGAAGCTGGGTCACTAGTTGCATAAGGTCAGGAGAGGGAGTAGTCTCATTAAGTCTGCTACTCTGTCTTCTAGCCATGCTTTCCTTCCTAAAGATCAAGTATGGGTAATATAAATTATTGTTATTCCTACCCCCATATTAAATTCTAGATTATTTGATTTCTTTAACAGAAAATTATATCATTCATATTTACATATCTTACAAGTACTTTCCATCATCTATCGTATGGTATCATTCATACTTGCATATTCCAGAATCATGAAAGAACATAAGATATACATAAAGATACTTACATGGAAGCTGCAGGAAGGAGGCTTGATGTGTGTGTAGTGAGATGGCAACTGGCTCTGATACCAACCTGTAAAGCACGACTTTCCTACACCTTTCACGATGTGGCGAGAGGCGGTGTTACGTTAACATACTTAGGCATGTGAACATCTAAATGCAGCGGAATAAATTTTTTTTCCTTTATACACATGCGTTTTACCATGCAACTAATACTTAAACATGTATATATGTCTTAACCTATCATTCTTGAACATGGTAGCATTGTAACATAGCATATTAACAGAATAACATTCCTTACTTTATCCATAAGCATCAGAAGTAGCAAGTAACTTATCCATGAGCATCATAAGTAGCAAGTAGCTTATCCATAAGCATCATAAGTAGCAAGTATCTTATCCTAAGTATAGCATAGAATCTAAAGAGGCATTTTAAAACACAAAACATAATAGAAGAGTCTTTTTCCTCTTTCCTTTGCCATGTCACTACCACACACACGCTTTTGGCCCCTCCTGTTGTTTCACCTAATAACCCCTTGCTTGATCTGCGGTATAAGAATATAAGACTATAAGCACATAGGCTTAGTAAGACCCTTTCCTACTCACTAAAAATCATACGTCATATCATACATAAACATATGAAACATTCAACATAGCATAATTCTGAACATAGAACATATTGCATAATCCGCATAATTCTGAACATAGAACATATTGCATAATCCTTAACATGAACATAAGCATAGACATACTTATCATGGCATATTTCTTAACATGAACATATGCATAAACATACTTATCATGGCATATTTCTTAACATGAACATAAGCATAAACATACTTATCATGACATATTTCTTAACATGAACATAAGCATAAACATACTTATCATGGCATAATTCTTATCATGAACATAAGCATAATCATACTTATCATGGCATATTTCTTATCATGAACATAAGCATAAGCATACTTATCATGGCATATTTCTTATCATGAACATAAGCATAACCTTACTTATCATGGCATAATGCATAGCACGAATGAATGCATGAGTCGAATGCATATACATAAGGATGCTTAATTTAAAATCATACTTTTAAATACTTAAACATAATCATAACATCATTGGGGTCCCCGACTTATACTACATACATACATCATAAGCGCGCATCCCTAAGTAAATACGAGGTAGCGAGCCCCGACCTACTAGGGTAGGAACAGCTACGGTAGTTCCAAAAATTGGAGCGTTCTTAAGGTGCCCATCCCTGTTGGACAGCTTCGGTAGTCCGAGAACCGTGGACAGCTTCGGTAGTCTAGAACTGAGGCGTTCTTAAGGTGCCCATCCCTTGGACCCTTACTTCGGTCCGGTACAAGCCCATTCATAAAAAGTAAAATACTTTACATGCTTCATCATTCATAGAACATTCTTAGCATAGACATAATCTTGTTTCATGAAACTTGACATAAGAGTAGGAATAGCTGCGGTAGTTCCAGAACCGTGGACAGCTTCGGTAGTCCAGAACCGTGGACAGCTTCGGTAGTCCGACCTTATTAGAAAGACTTCCCTAACGTACTATCATCTCACCTCCACCTAATACTATGTTGTTCAAATTTTAAATAAATCATTTGTCCTTAAACTATTCCTAAATCTAAGCATAATAATAAATTGCAGGAAAAACTTAACAAGCAAGCAAGCAATTAAATTAAGAAAAAAATCATCTAGCTATAAATATGGTTTTTATATTGGCTCCCCCTGGACTGAAGCCTCGATAAGGGTTAGGCAAGATGTGAATCTTGTCCTTGCGGATCCAATACTGGGTTGGTCCAGCTTGTTTAGTCAAACATAGCTAAGGGACCCATGCTTGGACTCGGGTTCTAGGTTGGTTCAACACGGAATAATACGAGCGTTGTGTCGATTTGGTTCGATAACCTAGTCCGGATCGATTTAGATCGGACTTCTATTTTCCAAGGATCATATCAAGACCCTTGGAACCCGAACTGAACCATTCTACGGCAATTCTAAGCTCCTTGACTTGAGTTTTCAAGGAGGAATTCTCTTCCTCAAGCTTTTGGACTTGAGTTGAGTTTCCTTCTTGATTTGACTCAGTCAAGGGGCTCGAGTTGACTTCCTTTTTTAGGAGTTTTACTTCCTGTCGGAGGGTCTCAACTCGTGTAACGACCCGAAAATTTTTTTTAATATTTTCTTTAAAATATTGATCATGTCAGGATAATTTTTTGAGGGATCTAGAGATATTAGTACGAACCTTAGTCTTGGAATCCATAATTTTCTCATTTAAATTGAGAAACTAAGTATTAATGGGCCTTATATGGGCTCCAAAAATGGGTTTTAATTAGGTAGAATTTAATATAAATATAAAAGAATTGTAATTAGGAAATTTAGCATGATTATGGGTGAATTTTAGGGAATTTTTGAAAATCAAGAAAAAATGAAATAAAAAGAAAATAAAAAAAAATAAAGTGCATGCACCAAGGATTGAACCTTGGACCTAGTCTACAACCATGCATGCACTAACCAATTCACCTAGCAAGGGAGTGCTAGTAGAGGATGAAGTGGATTTTGGTTAAGGCTTAGGGGAAAATGAAGAGTCATGAAGGGAAGAGACACCATGACTCTTCACTTGCCTCCTTAATGAGGTATAAAGAGGTGGCATGGGGGGTTACTTTGCTTCTTCCACCAAGTCCTTCCCTCTCCCTCTTCCTTCCTCATCCTAGCCGAAACCTCAAGGAGAGGTTCCCCTTTGGAAAAGCTTCACAAGAGGGTCTCTCTTCCAAGATTCAAGGTTTTTACAAGGTTGCAAAGGCTAGGGGTGGTCAAGAGACAACAATGTCTTCATCCTCCTCCCCATCTAAGGTCTAAAATCAAGGTAAACCAAGGTAAGACCCCCTCACCTGTGGTGTAATGGTTTTTTTTGATATGGATATGATCTAAGCTTTTTGATTTGAGATCTAAGATGAAAATCCATGAAGAAGGACTTAGGGTTTCGGACACCTTCAAGTTTCATGGCTAGGATTAGCTTTTTAACTCTCAAATGATGGTTCTTAAGTCTTCTTATGATGTAAGTGATGTTAGTAGTGATTCATATGAATTTTGACATGATTAATAGCCCTTATGAATTTCGGCCAAGAACCCTAAGCCATGGTTGGACCTTGATCTAACCATTCAACATGTTAATTTTGGTTCCCCTATGACATGATGGATAGTAATTGTGTTTTCAAGAATTTTTCATGAATTTTAGGGACCCTTTGAGTTTCGGCCAAGAGCAAATCTAGGGTTAAAGGATTAGGGTTAACCTTAATTATGGGATCAAATGTTTTCTATGGCATTGTATGTTAATTTGTATGAGATGATATGGGTGAGTTGTATGAAGTTTTCTGTGGACCTAGGTTTCCTTAGGGTTTCGGCCAAGGCCATAACCTAGGGCTAGGGTTGAGTTAAGACCACAAGGATGTTTGTTTATAGGGTAGATTCATAAATGCTTAGATCATGTGCCATGAACCTAAGGAAATGTATCATGTAGGAAAGGATCTAGGCATGTTTTCCTATGGGATCAAATGTTTTCTATGACATTGTATGTTTGTATGAGATGATATGGGTGAGTTGTATGAAGTTTTCTGTGGACCTAGGTTTCCTTAGGGTTTCGGCCAAGGCCATAACCTAGGGCTAGGGTTGAGTTAAGACCACAAGGATGTTTGTTTATAGGGTAGATTCATAAATGCTTAGATCATGTGTCATGAACCTAAGGAAATGTATCATGTAGGAAAGGATCTAGGCATGTTTTCCTATGTACCATGACCATGCATGTTTTTATGAATTACCTACGTACCATGACCATGCATGTGTTTTTATGAATTAAGATGCTGGTTACGTAGGTATGCCATGATTTATGAATAATATGCATGTATGCCATGAATTCTGAATGATATGTATGCATGTCATGTTTATGGATGAAAATGATGAATAAAGTTAAAGTTCATGCTTTTAAGGCATAATGATGATATGGAATGAAAATGATGAATGAAGATAAGGTTCATGCCTTCAAGGCATAATGATGATGTTAAGCATTAAGAATGAATGAATATGCTATGAATGTTTTATGAATGAAGAAGCATGTGAAAGTATTTTATTTTTAAGAATGGGCTTGTACCGGACCTGAATAAGGTCCACGGTTCTGGACTACCGATGAAGCTGTCCACGGTTCGGGACTACCGATGAAGCTGTCCTTACGGTTCGGGACTACCGATGAAGCTGTCCTTAGCCTAGTAGGTCGAGATTAGCTACCTCGTATTTACTTAGGGATGCACACATATGATGTATGAATGTGGTACAAGCCAGGACCCCAATGAATGTTATGATTATGTTTAAGTATTTAAAAGTATGATTTAAAAACTAAGCATCCTTACGGTATATGCATTTGCCCCATGCATCCATCCATGTTATGCATTATGTTTATGATAAGTATGTTTGTGCCAAGTAAGTTTATGCAAAGCATGTTTATGCGAAGTATGTTATGCAAAGTATGATAATGCAAAGTATGTTTATGCAAATGATTTTATTTATGTTCATGCTAAAATATGATGCCATGATTTTATGTATGCTCATGCTAAATTATGATGCCATGATTTTATTTATGTTCATGCTAAATTATGATGCCATGATTTTATGTATGTTCATGTTAAATTATGATGCCATGATTTTATTTATGTTCATGCTAAATTATGATGTCATGATTTTATGTATGTTCATGCTAAAATATGATGCCATGATTTTAATTATGTTCATGCTAGACTATGATGCTATGATGATATCTATGTTCATGCTAAATTATGATGCCATGATTTTATTATGTTATGCTAAAACGATGATGCCATGATTATGTATATGTTCATGATAAGAAGTATGCTATGATATGTAGGATTGAAGCATTATGTTCATGTTTATACGACGTATGGATTTTTGTGAGTAGGAAAAGGGTCTTACTAAGCCTCCGTGCTTATAGTCTTATTTTCTTATACCGCAGATCAAGCAAGAGATTTCTAAGGGAAGCAGCAGGAGAGGCAAGAACATAGGTGTGTAGTAGTGACATGGCCAAGAAACCCTATCATTTCTCTTATTGTAAGTTTTGTGATTTGACAATGCTTACTTTGGGTTATGCTTGACTTATGATAGTTATGCCTAAGAAACAACCTACTATTCGTGAAGTTATAGATAAACTACTTGCTACCTGAAATGCTTATGAATACGTCATGGAAAGTTGATATCATGATGCTATGCATGCTGATAATATGTTACTTGAAATGCTTATGAATAAGTTATGGAAAGTTGATATCATGATGCTAGGTATGCTGGTAATATGTTAAGCATAATGTCACCATGTCCATGAATGATAACCCAGACATGTGCATATGATTTAAGTACTAGTTATTCCGCTGCATTAAGATGTTTTATATGCACATGTATGTTTAGTGTAACGCCGCTTTAAAAAAAAAAAAAAGAGGGCGTTACAACTCGGATGTTGGCTTTCCCCAATTTTTGGGATAGATAAGAAATTAAGTCATATAACTCAGCTTCTAGATAACCTCTTACTGTGATTTGTCCGATGTTGACATCCTCGTCTGGTTCCGATTCTGTTCCGGAGTCGATGTCTTCCGAGGCGGTCAAGGCGAGTAGGTTCGCATGTGGGACTTCTTCTTCTTCTTCGGAGGATGACTCGTCCCAGGTGGCTTGAAGAGCCTTCTTCCTCCGTCCCTTCTTGTTTTCCTTCAAGTTGAGGTACTCTGATTTGAAGTGCCCCTTCTTGTTGCATTCGGAGCAGGTGATGTTGCTTTTGCTCTTCGAGCTCGTCGAGGGTTCCGATGGATCTTCCTTTTGTTGGTGCAAGTTGCATCAATGATGTCCTTCTCTGAGTGTTTTAATGTTTGACAATATACTTAAGTCAGTGATACATTGAACAAGGGAAGGGGAGTTAAGAAAGGAGTAACAAAATGAAACAAAGTCCTAGTAAACCTAGGCAATAAGTCCTGGTTCGATGAATTGGGCACTAAGTCCTGATCATGGATTGGGCACTAAGTCCTGGCAAAGGGCTGGGCACTGAAGACCTAACCGAAAGTTGGCACGAAGTCCTGGTCGAGGACTGGGCAAGAAGACCTGGCCGATGGTTGGGCACCGAAGACCTGTTTCGAGGAATTAGGCACGAAGACCTGGCCGAGGGTTGGGCACCGAAGTCCTGGACTTAGGGTTTGGGCATGATGTCTTGGTACGAGGACTGAGCAACTTAGCTGAGCGATGACTAAGGACAGAAGTAGAGACGGGTCGGGTTCGGACGTCTCGTGATCCGAGAGTATCGGAAGCTAAGCAAAAGTCCACCCGAAGGACTGGGTGGCAACCGTCTCCTAAATGGAGTATGTGAGGACGCGTTCCCCGTCGAGGGAACAGTAGGTGTCGGTTCGACCTAGGGTTCCATTTGGGAGACCCGAAGTCAGAACCAAGACAGCTACGGCTATAACTAATGCTTATTATGTTTTTGGGACTAACCTTAATTTCAGGGTCGAAGGACTGGTCATCTGCAAGAGAGGTACTTCACTGGGCCTAGGCGCCCGAATGGAGACAGGCGCCCGAATGGGCTCAAGAGCCCGTATGGATACGGGTGCCCAAGAGTGAAGGCAAAACCCAAAACATAGCTGTGAAGCCACTGAACCAAGGCGGATCAGGCGCCGTGAGGTCACGGGCACCACCATCAGCTCAGGCGCCCAAGTGGAGGTGGATAAGCGCTGACCGAGCCCGCGGATAAGGATTCGTGGATCGAAGGGCATGTGCCAGGCGCCCCCAACATCACAGGCGCCCGTATGAGTACTATAAAAGGGTCTCAACCCCAAGACTTCAACATCACCTTTTCTCAACGCTCCAAAGCATTTCGTTCAAGCGCTACGCCCCGCAAACTACAACTTCTGAGATCCATTCTGAATGTTTGACCAATGACAAAGCGCTAAAGATGAGGCTCTATGACCGGGAGACTCCAGGAGGAAGTGCGCGGCACTTCGGAGGTCCAGATCGGCCGAGTTTCAACTCTTGTTTGTTCGGTTTGCTTTTATTATTCTGCATTCAATTTATTATCTTTTTGATTGTACTTCTGCACTGTAAGATGGGTTTCTCCGCCTCCGAAAGTCAGAAAGGAGACCAATAATGGACGGGTGTTGCCGTGCCTAGGCCTTGGATGCACTGACCCTGGGGGGTTGGGAACCAAGTAAAAAATCCCTCGTGCGCAATGTTGTGTTTTCTTCATTCTATTTATTTTCTGCTGCACTAACGCTCTGAGTCTAGAACGAAGATTCGAAAAGTTTACGATTTCCGCGAGAAAGTTTACAGTCGATATTCACCCCCCCTCTATCAACGACACCGATCCTACAAGTGGTATCAGAGCCAGACCGCTCTTCACCAGACTAACCGTTGACGGAGCAATGACGCCAGGAGTTGAGGGAGAGCCTAGGGGTGAATCAGGTACATTTTAATTTTAAATTTCATATAATATGTTTCAAGTGTAGGGAGAGACAGCACTATAAAAATCAGTGCCCTACTCATAAGACTCGTTCTTCACCGGTGGCAATGGAGGCACCAGCGCCAGGAGTCCGGAGAAACAAGGACTACATCAGATGCTTCAAATGCGAGAAATATGGACACTACAAAAATTAGTGTCCGGCAAAGGTACGTAAAATTTATGTTCCGAAAATTTTTAAATTTCCTGCACTTTCTTATGTAAATTATTTAGATAATTTTTCTGAAAAATTAAATTGTGTAAATAGGCAAATTAATGTCTTGCATGATCAACTAGATAATGTAGACAGTAATAAACTATCAAAAATTAACTCTTTAATTATCAATATCAATAAATTAATCTGTAAAATTAATTCTGAATTTCCTAGAAATAATGTTGAAATTAATACTGAAATTAATCTTAATTTTAATTCTGAAAATAGATCTGATAAAATTACTGATTTTAATTCTGAAAATAGATCTGATAAAATTATAGAAATTAATTTTGAAAAACCTTAAGGATAACTCTGAATTCAAATTCGAAAACATTAAGGATAACTCTGAATTCAAATTCGAAAACCTTAAGGATAATTCTGAATTAGAATTTGAAAATCTTAAAAATATTTCTGATAATCCTGAAATTATCGAAATTATCTCTGAGGATAAGAATGATTTAGTTGAAAATATTCTTGAGGATAATAAAGATGAAATTCTTCCCGATAGTAATTTAATTATAAATAGTATTGAAGACTATTATAAAACATTAACTAGTGACCCAAATTACTCCACCTATTTTGAAGATATTAAAGGATGTGATTTTGAGGATGAGGAGGAGATAGAATTTTCTGAGATCAAGGCCATAGTAAATAAAAATCACAAAGATTCAAATAAACCTAAATTATTTGAAAAACTTGAAAAGATAAGTAAGGAAGAAGTAGTGGACGAGTCAGAAATTTTCGAGATAATGAAGATTATGAACTTAAACCCACAACTATTAGTTAATCATTTCAACCTAACTTAATTCAATTAAATCTTAATTAATTCAAATTAATTCAATTAAATCTTAATTAATCCTAAATTAATTCTTAATTAATTCAATTAATTCTTAATTAATTCAATTAAATCTTAATTAATTCAAATTAATTCAATTAAATCTTAATTAATCCTAAATTAATTCAATTAAATCTTAATAAATCAAATTAATTCAATTAAATCTAAATTAATTCTTAATTAATTCAATTAAATCTTAATTAATTCAATTAAATCATAATTAATTCTTAATTAATTCAATTAAATCTTAATTAATACAAAATAATTCTTAATTAATTCAATTAAATATTAATTCAAATTTAATTAAATCTTAATTAATTCAATTAATCATTAATTATTCAAATTCTAAGTAATTCTTAATTAATTAATTCTTAAATAACTTAAACTCAAATAAATAAAATCTTACCCGAACTGCAACAATTAATAGTATCAAATATGTCAAAGTGGGTTGACATATTCGCGGGTTCACACGACATGTATCAAATCGGGAATTTGATACATTATTAGAAACTTAAATAAAATGATTTGAATTGTCTGACTCATGCATAACTGTCATGTCATGCATATGCTATTTTCTTTTAAATATATGACATGTCATTCATAGTTAAATTTTATGCATGATTTAGAACGATTATTGGAAAAGAATAGTTGAAACTTGAACAACATAGTATTAGGCGGAGGTGAGTTGATAGTACATTAGGGAAGCCCTTCTAATAAGGTCAAGTATATTTTACTTGGTCTGTTTAGTATGGTGAAACTAGCAGAAGCTACCAATCCAAAACCTAAACTAGTTAGACCAAAATCTTTCAAGGAGTAACTTGAAGATGAATTTTCTATAAAAGGTTTTGTTAAGGAAAGGGTTGATGATCCAATAAGGCTGCAGCCATAGAAGGCATTATGCCTCGCCAAGACCTGGAAGCCAATTACTGAAAATCAAATTCACTTTAATATTGTTAGATTTGAATCTAACACAAGTTTCAATTAAATCTTAGATTTAATAATAAATTAAAGAAAATAATTCAAGCATCTCACAATGCACCCATAAGGCAACCATGATTGCTGTATTGAGATATCTAGAATGGGTGAGATGTTAAGGACTAATAAATTAAAAAATATTTCTCAAAATTGGTTTTCAAAATTGTCAGGATATTTTTCTAAAAATATATTTTTAAAATAGTGCTTCAACATAATAATGTTTTTAAGGAATTCATGCTTATCTGATTGGTATACATATTATACATTTTTCAAAAGTATATCTTTTCAAAAATTGTTTGACTCAAACAATTAGACACAAACCTCTTAGGTCAACACTAAAGTTCCTTAAGGCACTTAGATAGAGTCAAACGATGTTGGATGCAGGGGGAGTTTTTTTTTCTTTTTAATCTTTAAAAATATTTTTCGAAAACTGCATCTTAATTTCTATCACATATGTTTTTGAAAAAGCTTATACTTTAAAAATTATCTTCTTTCCAAATTGTGGTTTCAAAATTTATCTACCTGAAAATTATCGTTCATTTGATTTTGATAAACCCTAAAAGACACAGAGGAAGGTCCACTTCATGATCTACAAGGACTCCTAGGATGTGTTAAATTTAGGGGGAGTCTAAATCAAATGAAGATTTTCTGACAAGTTTTTTTGGTAATTATTTGTTGCGAATTATTAAATAATTCTTGTGGTCTGAACCAAACCCTGAGGACTTAGAGGAAGAGTACTTGTGGTCAACAAGCTTCTTAGGACTGGGTCAAGTTAAGGGGGAAGCCAGATTACAAAGAATTATTTAATATACATTCATGCGCTACATTATTAAGTCATGTTTGAAAATATAATTTTTCTTCAAAGTACTGTTTTCTTAATGTTTTCAATCTCTATCATTTTCAAAACAGTTATTTTGGAAATAATGTTTACTTGAGTTGGAGATATTCCAGGATACTTAGGAAATCATCCTTGTAGTCAACAAGGTTTCCTAGGATTGTGTCAGACTGGAAAAGAAACCAAACCAAGTAAAATATTATGTTTTCAAAATAATATTTTTCAAAAAGTACTTATGTTTTTCAAGGATGCATAATATTTTTCAAAAAAGTACTTAGGTTTTTCAAAAATACATAATATTTTTCAAAAAGTACTTATACATTTCAAAAATTCTAATATTTTTTTCTTAGGCTATTCACAAATGCTAATATTTTTTTTAAACAGTACTTATACTTTCCAAAAAGGCTCAACCTTTTTTTCAAAAAGTACTTGCATACCTCAAAAGTTCAATCAATTTTTCAAAAAGTACTTGCATATTTCAAAAATTAAATATATTTCTCAAAAGTACATATTTTTCAAAGTGACTTGTATTTTTCAAAGATATAGATATTTTAAAAAGTACTTGCATCTTTCAAAAAGTTCAATATCTTTTAAAAGTGCTTGCATTTTTAGCTTAATATCTTTCAAAGTATATTCTTGAGTACAAGTTAAGGTTTATACTATGCTTTCAAAATTTATACTAAGTATTTTCACAAAGAACCAAATGTTTCCATTATTGGTACAAGTATTTTTGGTTTTTTTGATGTGTGACAAAGGGGGAGAGATGCGCCTTAAGTTAGAAATAAAGTTTTTTCTCTTTCCAAAGGATCAAAAAATCAAAATGTTTTTCAAAAAGGGGGGAGAGTGAAAGTTAGAAATTTTTTACTTAGATCATTTTTTTTTCATTTGATCCCAAGAGTTAAAATTTTGCCCTTTCAACCAATCTAACTTAAGATATTGTCAAACATCAAAAAGGGGAAGATTGTTGGTGCAAGTTGCATCAGTGATGTCCTTCTCTAAGTGTTTTAATGTTTGACAATATACTTAAGTCAGTGATACATTGAACTAGGGAAGGGGAGTTAAGAAAGGAGTAACAAAATGAACCAAAGTCCTAGTAAACCTAGGCAATAAGTCCTGGTTCGAAGAATTGGGCACTAAGTCCTGATCATAGATTGGGCACTAAGTCCTGGCAAAGGGCTGGGCATCGAAGACCTGACCGGAAGTTGGGCACAAAGTCCTGGTCGAGGACTGGGCAAGAAGACCTGGCCGAGGGTTGGGCACCGAAGACCTAGTTCGAGGAATTGAGCACGAAGACCTGGCCGAGGGTTGGGCACTGAAGTCCTGGACATAGGGTTTGGGCACGAAGTCTTGGTCCGAGGGACTGAGAAGCTTAGCTGAGCGATGACTAAGGACAGAAGTAGAGACGGGTCGGGGTTCGGATGTCTCGAGATCCGAGAGTATCGGAAGCTAAGCAAAAGTCCACCCGAAGGACTGGGTGGCAACCGTCTCCTGAATGGAGTAGGTGAGGATGCGTTCCCCATCGAGGGAACAGTAGGCGTCGATTCGACCTAGGGTTCCATTTGGGAGACCCGAAGTCACAACCAAGATAGCTACGGCTATAACCTTAATTGCAGGGTCGAAGGACTGGTCATTTGCAAGAGAGGTACTTCACTAGGCCTAGGAGCCCGAATGGAGATAGGCGCCCAAATGGGCTCAGGCGCCCGTATGGATACGGGCGCCCAAGAGTGAAGGCAAAACCCAAAACATAGCTGCGAAGCCACTGAACCAAGGTGGATTAGGCGCCCGTGAGGTCACGGGCGCCCCCATCAGCTCAGGCGCCCAAGTCGAGGTGGATAAGCGCTGACCGAGCCCGCGGATAAGGATTTGCGGATCGAAGGGCACGTGTCAGGCACCCCCAACATCACAGGCGCCCATATGAGCACTATAAAAGGGGCTCGACCCCCAAGGCTTCAACATCACCTTTTCTCAACGCTCCAAAGCTTTTCGTTCAAGCGTTACACCCCGGCAAACTACAACTTCTGAGATCCATTCTAAACGTTCTGACCAATGACAAAGCGCTAAAGATGAGGCTCTATGACTGGGAGGCTCCAGGAGGAAGTGCGCGGCACTTCGTAGGTCCAGATCGGCCGAGTTTCAACTCTTGTTTGTTCGATTTGCTTTTATTATTCTACATTCAATTTATTATGTTTTTGATTGTACTTCTGCACTGTAAGACGGGTTTCTCCGCCTTCGAAAAGTCTGGAAAGGAGACCAATAGTGGACGGGCATTCCCGTGCCTAGGCCTTGGATGTACTGACCCTGGGGGGTTGGGAACCAAGTAAAAAATCCCGTGTGCGCTGTGTTGTGTTTTCTTCGTTCTGTTTATTTTCCGCTGCACTAACGCTCTGAGTCTAGAACGAAGATTCGAAAAGTTTACGATTTTCGCGAGAAGTTTACGGTCGATATTCACCCCCCCCCCTCTATCGACGGCACCGGTCCTACACCTTTCTTCGGCTTGACTTCTTCTTGCTCGTTTGATGCTTAAGTTCTTTGTAGTAGTCACGAGCTAGCCAGACCAATTTGGAATGATCCCCTTCACTGTCGTCAAATTCCAAGTCTGAGTCAGACTCGGGTACTTGTTGAATTTTCTTTTTCTAAGTTTTACCTACAACAAATGCAATACCTTTCTCGACCAAAGTAGTATTGTCTATTCATGCAATTCTAACTCAGAAAATAACTCGTCTAATTTAATATCAGAAAGATTCCTGGAAACCTTATAGGCATCTACCATAGATGCCCACAGTGAGTTTCGCGGGAATGAGTTTAAGGTATACCTTGTTAGGTCATGATTTTCAACCTTGTGACCTATCGTGTGTAGCCCGTTCATCAGCTCCTAGATTCTGGCATGGAGTTGAGCTGCCGATTCTCCGTCATGCATCTTTATCGTATAGAGTCTGTTGAGCAACAGATCCCTTTTGCTAATTCAGGTGTTAGATGTACCTTCGTGTAGCTCAATCAGCTTGTTCCAAAGCTCCTTCGCGCTGTTGAAGGGTCCTACATGGTTAAACTCCTCTTTTGTCAGGCCGCATTGCAAGGTTTGGGTTGCTTTTGCGTCGGCCTCGATTTTCTTCTTTAGTGGGTCGTCCCACTCGGTATAGTGTTGCACCACGCCTTGTGCATTTTTCGGTATTTCCAGTCCAGACTGGATAATAATCCACATGTCCACCTAAGTTTTCACGTGGACCTCCATTCTGCTCTACCAGTAGGAGAAATCTTCTCCACTGAAGAGAGGTGGTTTGGCGGTGTTGTATCCCTCTTGCATAGCCATTTAATTTAAACTAAAAAATTTACAGAAAAGAAACTCGTCCCAAGACTTAGTCTTGGATTAGCAGTGCGGGAAAAATAATAATAACGAAAAAAATCGAGTGGTGTTGCACCAACCTCGATTAACGAGAAAAATACGGAAACCAAATAAAATAAAAAATATTAAATTTTGAAAAATCTGAAAAAATACTCAACTAGTGGTTGCACTAAGTTTGAGTCACCCGCTCTGATACCACTTGTGGAATCAGATTGAATCGATAGAGGGGGGGGTGAATATCGATCGTTAACTTTTTCAGAAAACTTAGAGAAATTATGCAGCGGAAAGAAAAACAAGGCAATGCTAACACGTTTGTTTTACTTGGTTCGGAGTCGCGGTCGGCTCCTACTCCAAGGCCCATGGTCCTTGACCATTTACGATGGGCAATTATATATTGGGTAAAATATTACAACTAAAGTTTGAATATAGAAAAAGGAAAATATAGCCGTAAAACAATTTTATATCGACGACCGGAGAAGTTGGAAATTCGGAGCCGTGGGTTGTCGTTGGCGCTTGAATCTTGAGCACGGAGCTTGTCGGAGCGGAGCGCTTGAATGAATGCGTAGAAAGCAATTGTTGTGGAAGGCAAATGGGTGAACCCCTTTATATAGTCGTAGCTGGGGTGCCTGTGTTGAAGGGGGCGTCTGACACGTAGCCCTCTCTGCGCAAACCTCAATCCGCAGACTTGGCCAGCGCTTATCCCTTCAACTTGGGCGCCTGATCTAACTGGGGCGCCTGTGTTAACACAGGTGCCTCATATGCAGTCTTGAGGCTTGCTTCGTAGTTGTTCTGGATTTTACCCTTTGTCTGGGGTGCTTGTCTCAACACAGGCGCCTAGCCCAGCAAGGCGCCTCACTCCATTGAGGCACCCGGGAGCAGAAACCTTCATCCCTTTGTTCCTGCAACCAGGGTTAGTTCCAAAACAAAAGAAACATATAAATGATGTAGAGTTAAGCAGAATTTACAGCCTGAGCTATCTTGGTTCTGACTTTGGGCTTCCCAAATGGAACCCTAGGTCGAACCGACGCCTAATGTTCCCTCCACGGCGAACGCATCCTCACCTACTCCTCTCAGGAGAATTTACTTGTTTGCCAATCGGCTCCTGCGGTTGGACTTTTGCCCAATCCTTCGGATCAGGTCTTCGTACCCAGTCTGCGACCAGGACTTCGTGCCCGCTTAACCCACCAGGTTTTCAGTGCCTAGCCCTCGGCCAGGACTTATTGCCCAACTTTACTCACCAAGTCTTCGGTGCCCAGTCCACGACCAGGACTTATTGTCCAACTTTATGTCAGGACTTAGTTGCCCAACCCGCGGCCAGGACGTAGTGCCCAATTCTTAGAACCAGGACTTCATGCCTAGTGTACATAGGACTTTACCTGCACACTTGATTATCCTTGTTAGATCACAACAAAACCTTAACTTCTGAACCCTTTGCCATTATCAAAACTCAGGTTTGACTTTGGTGCTTCCGGCACCAACATCGGGAACAAAGTAAATAAACCTGCTTGTCTCCTGTCTTTCTTTAGTTTATTTTATATTTCCGCTGCGTACTAACCCTGATAGAAAGATGAACAAATGATGAAATTCCGACAAAATGTCGAGTCGATATTCACCCCCCCTCTATCGACTGGCACCGATCCTACAAGTGGTATCAGGGCCTGGAAGCTCTTCACCGGATTAACAGCCGAAGTAGCAACAATGCCAGGAATTGAGGGGGAGCAAAAGTGAATACAGGTACTTTTTAAATTATGTCAATTTTTAAATTTCATATTATATGTTTTAAGTGCAAGGAAAGAGGACACTATAAAAACCAGTGTCCTACACATAAGAGTCGTTCGTCACCACCAGCGGCAACGGAGGTACTAGCGCCAGGAGTCCGGAGGTACAAGAGTCACATCTGCTGTTTCAAATGTCAAAAGCAGAGACACTACAAGAACTAGTGTCTAACCACGGTAAAGGAGGTACGAAAAGTAAATTTTTGCAAAATTGTTTTTCAATTTCCTGCAAAATTAGATCTTCCTACTAAATTAAATTATTTGAATAATGAGTTAACTATATTTATGCCAAATTAGTTAGTAATGAATCCAACAAAAATATTAATGCTAGAATTTTCAAAAATAATAATAATACTTTAATTTTTGATAATTCTGATAATCTTAAGGTTGATAATAATACTTTAATTTTTAATATTTCTGATGATGCTAAGGATGATGATAAAATCTTAACTTATAATATTGCTGATAATCTTAATGTTTTTCAACATAATATTGAAGATAATACTCTAGATAATGTTAAAGATAATACTCAAGATAATATTGATAATAATACTCAACCTATTCCTGATGATAATGGTGAGGATAATAGTCACTCTTAGTAAATTCTACAGATTTTGAATATAGTGCTACAACTTTAATTAATAACCCTGAAAATTATTCTACCTATTATGAAGATAATGATATAATTTCTGAATATAACTCTGAAGATGAGGAGGAAGACGAATTTATTAGAATTAAAGCTATATTTAATAAGGTCTACAAAGAATCAAATAAAACGGAAGTATTAAATAAACTTGAAAAATTAAATGTAAAAGAAATAGTAGATGATTCAGATATTTTTGAATTAATGTAAATGATGCAACTAGACCCAAAATTGGTAACAATTTAAACTTTAATTAATTCTTAACTATTTAAACCTTAACTAATTCTTAACTATTTAAATCTTAATTAATTCTTAACTAGTTAAACTATAATTAATTCTTAACGAATTTAACTCTAATTAATCCTTAATAATTTAATAATCCTTAATAATTTAAACTCTAGTTAATTCTTAATAATTTAAACCTTAATTAATTCTTAATAATTTAAATCTTAATTAATTCTTAACAATTTAACCTTAATTAATTCATAATAATTTAACCTCCATTAATTCTTAATAATTTAAACCTTAATTAATTCTTAATAATTTAAACCTTAATTAATTCTTAAAAATCTTAAATTTTAATTAATTAACAATTCAACTTTAATAACAAATTTAAGCCTTAATTCAACACAATCCACAAACTAAATTCCAATTAATTACCATCAGATATGAAATAAAATCCTATCCACCTGGAATAATTAATTTAATAATGATAAATATGTCAAAGTGGGTTGACATATTCGCGGGTTCACACGGTCTATATCAAATCAAGAATTTGATACTTTATTAAAAACTTAATTAAAATATTTTGACTTGATTGACTCATGCATAAATGTCATGCTCATGCATCTGTATATTTTTAATACATAGCTGACATGTCATTCATGCTAGTTTATTTTCTGCTTAATTTAGAATGGATAGATAGGAAACAGATTGATTGATTCTTGCCTAACATAGTACCAGGGTTGGGCGAGATGATAGTACGTTAGGAAATCTTAGTCTGGGAAGTCAGGAAGGGTAAGAAGTACTCGATTTGGTTAACTTAGCTAAGTGGAACTAGTTGATGCTACCTCGTCTCATCCTAGACTAGTTAGACCAATGTTTTCAAAAGAGTAAATTAAGAGTATTATTTCTTTAAAAGTCTTTGTCTAATGAAAGGGTTGATGATCCAATAAGGCTACGGCCAAAGAAGGCCTCTGTGTCTCGCCAAGACCGGGAAGCCAATTATTGAAATCTACTTTTAAATTACAAATTGTTAAACTTGAATCTAACTCAAGGTTAAGTAATCTATAAATTAAATTGAGAAAAATTATTCAAGCATCTCACAAACACCCATAAGGCAACCATGGTTGCTTGTATTGTGACACTTAGAATGGGTGAGATGATAAGGACTAATTAATTGATAAATATTTTCAAAATCTTTAGGTTATGTTCTTAAAATATATTTTCAAAATAATGTTTAAACATAATAATGTTTTGATGAATTTCATGCTTGATTGGGTGCTTAGCTATAAATACATATTTCAAAAACTATATATCTTTTCGAAAGTTGTTTGACCTACACATAGACACAAACCTTTTAGGTTAACACTAAAGTCCCTTAAGTCACTTAGGTAGAGGTCCTTGTAGTTAACAATGGTAGCCAGAAGCTGTCAGATTCAGGAGGAGTTCTTTTTGTTGTTCTTTTAAAAATTATTTTTCAAAATTACACTTTTTGAAAAGTCATATTTTTCAAAATAGTTTGTGCTTTAAAAATTTATTATCATTTCATTTCAAAATGCGTTTCAAAAAATATTTTTCAAAAACTTATTATGTCATTCTAAATATTTTTCAAAAATTATTTCTTTGAAAAATATCATACTCTTTCAAAAATATTTTTCAACAATTGTTTTAATTGCTCTTATGATTTGGATAACTCTAGAGACACATAGGAAGATTTCTTAATAATCTACAAGAATTCCTAAGATTGTGTCAGATTTAGGTGGAGTCTAAGTCAAAAGAAATTAATGTATTATTCATGATTATTTCAATATATTTCTTAAAAAATTTTGGTGTAATTCTTTTCATTTGAATCAAACTCTAAGACTCGGGGGAAGATCAACTTGTGGTCAACAAGCTTCCTAGGACTGTGTCAGGTTTAGGGGGAGGTTCAAATTTAAAGAATCAGTAAAAATTTCAAAAATATTATATTTTCAAACACTATCTTTCCAAAATCATTTTAATTTTTTTAAAAACATAATATTCTCTTTTCAAAACTCATCTTGAAAATCTTTTTGTCTTTTGGAATACCTTTGAAAATAATTTTTACTTGAGTTCGGAAAATTTTCCAAGACACTTAGGAAAATTTTCCTTGTAGTTAACAAGGTTTCCTAGGATTGAGTCAGAATGTAAAAGAAACCAAATCAAGAAAATTATTATTTTTTAAACCCAAAATATATTGAAAATATTTATTTATGGAAAATCTCTAAGACACAATTTCAAAATCATGATGTTTTAGGATTGTAACCCTATTCTTATGGGGTAATTGTTGGATTCTAGGATTAGAGATTAGCTTTTTTGTTATGTAAGCACAATTTCTATATTTTTGCATGTTTTGATTCCTTATTCTATGACATGATTGAATTGTGTTCTTGCTTCACTGCATTAACTCGATCTCAATGCCAAAAGCTCAAGAATTGCTATTATACAAGGATTAGGGGATGAACTGACAGGAGAATCCTTTCCTCCTACCCATGGAGAATCGTGATACGGGGGTATCGTGACACGAAAGTACTATCCGTCCACCCACGAGGAGTCTTAGGTCATCACATAACCTAATGGATCAACCCAATTGTGATTTCATACAGTAAGGAGAGGGTCAATTAGGGGGAGCGGCATCTCGTGACAGAGCCCTCATTAGGTTGCGAACCCTAATTGTGAATCTTCTAAAATAGGCGCCGAATAGGGTTGGTATGCTGGTATAGTTCCACAAGTTCATATCTGATAAATTAGGATGACCTACTTACACGGATCATCATTGAGGACAAGGACTAATATATGACTCTAGTGCTTGCTAACACAAAAGTGAAGCAAAATTGTAGGATCATTTTCTCTCTCTGATACTCGGACTCTGTCTTTTGCCTTTTTTCCTTTGATCTGTCTCTGTGATTACACTCTGTCTTTTCCTCTGATTTCTTCCTATTTCTTTAGGAATTCTAGTGTCCAAACTCACAACCTCTGATTTGGTCCAGACGATCGAAAAAATGATTAACGAGGTAGGGTAACGTCGAACCTCAGGCGACTGGCTTGGCCCCATAGTAGTTTCCCATCAGTTACTAGGGTAAATCAAGAAGTGCTCGCAGTGGACTATCCAAAAGCCAAGCAGCCCAGGGTTCATGCCCCATTTGGAGAAAAAATTTCTGCAAAATACGCCGTAGCTAGGGGTCGAATCGCGGATGGTTGGGATGACAACTATGACAACTAGTCACAACCTCTGATTTGGTCTAGGCGATCGATCTTGACTAGTAGGTTGGTACTTACTTATCAATCCCTGTGGATCAATATTTTATTACTTAACGACACGACTGTATACTTGTGGTTTGCACGAATCAACTAGTCATGATGAGTTGCATCATGGACATCAATATGTATTGGGAAATGATGATGTTATTGATCCTTACGTCAAGTAATCTCTCTAACTTATTAATCCTTTCTTGAACTTGTCTTACATTAATTGATTAACTTATCCCTAATCATTTCATCAGGGAACACATGACATTTTTTAATGTAAAATTTTTGCATAAGGCTAAGTCTAAAAGGTGGTTACAAGATGAGCATAACCGAACATTTATTAACTGGTTATGTGATGTGTAAGTTTCATAAGTATTGAAATATAGATTTATTCATAGCAGAGTTTAAATTTTATCACATTGTGAAATATAGATTGCAAGTTGCTAGTGCAAATATGATTTTTTTATAGGATTATTCAAGAAATCTGGGTACTTGATTCAAAACTTTTTAACTTTCAGTGTTTAAATATAATTTGGTAGAGAATAATAATGGTAGTAAAGTTAATGATGTTGGTTTTGTTGATGCAGTCTGACCCTGATTGTTGTTTTGGTGTTGACATTGATTTTAGTTTAGGTGGATGATTATGATTAAGTCATGATCGGGGATTAAGCATGGTATAAAAAATCCTAGCTTGGAGGGCTAGGTGTTGGAAAATCCTAACCTGGAGGGTTAGGTGTGGAAAATCCTAGCTTGGAGGGCTAGGTGTTGAATAGTCCTAATTCGGAAGGGTTGGGTGAAAATTCCTAGCTTGGAGGGCTAGGTGAAAAGTCTTGTAACGCCCGCCCTTATATCTACTCTTGGGGCGGGGTTACGTACAATCAATCATATAATTTTAACATAAAATAAATAAAAAAACAAAAATGCTAGGACTAAGTACTGAGCATGCTTGTTTAAAACTATCAAGTGATATTTACAAGTGCTAAGCATACTAGTCAGTGCATGCCAATCAGATATCATGCTTTAATGATTAGAACATGGTAGGTGCATAGCAAGTTCAGTAACACATAAATCATGATAGTGAGGTTATACATTCCATTGCAAGGCATCATGAAATCACATCCTAGAACATCATTTAGAAGCATAGTTATAGGTTTCCATGCATAATAACAGTTCATAAGATTGAGTCTAAAGGAAGTTTAGAACATCATGTGAAATATCTTAATCAAGAGTTATCCTATAACATGATAGGTTCACAAGTAGTTCAACTCACAACAAAATCAAACATAATCGAGTATAAGAGTAATCCAAGTGTAATCACTAACATTCAAGAGTACCAACCCTAATCACTAACATTCATTATCAAGGAAACATCAACATAAGCATAGTAAAGTAGATATAAGAATCTTTCTTTCCCGAGCCACCACCCCACATATCTTCAGCCCTCCTGCCTCTTCCTTTAGTTTAAGTGTCCCTTACCCTTATCTGCAGCATAAGACAACACATAAACTAGTAAGCACAAATGCTTAGTAAGGATCCTGTCCTACTCGCAAAATCCATACGGAAGAATACAACATGTACACATAATGAATCATAAGCATGAGTTTATCATAGCATACTAAACATCAAAGTTTCTAAGCAAGCAGTATAAAGTATCTTAAGCATACCCTTCACATATAATAAATGTTTTCAAAATAATTCCATAAAGGTATTACTTAAAAATACTTTAACATCATATAGGGGCCCAGTTGTGTACCACATCAAGCGCGTTCCCTAATGAATTGGGGTAGCGAGCCACCAACCCATTAGAGCAGGACCCTTCCATCCTACCGGAGCCATGACCTTCAGTTAACATGTACCCCGGATTTGTTTAACGACCCCCTTCCGAGTCGGGTACACAACTTTCAAAGTAAAATACTTATCATGCTTTTACATATATGCTAAGGAGTACTCCAAATCCACTCTCAAGGGACACACCACTCTTCAAGGGTGCTCATGATCCCATAGGGACAGACCACACAACATAAGGGTTGCTCTTGATCCCATACTTAGTGGAGTATCCTTTCAAGCATATTAACATACACATCACATGCAATTAATAAGGGTGCCCCATGGGCTACAAGACATGCTCATACATATATCATATTTCAACCACTTAAACATACTTTATATATGACAAGATTGGTCACATAAATCATATTCATATCATAGGAAGTGGTAGCATGCTTCATGGGTTAATTTAATTCTTCCCAACCCTAATGTTTCATGCATGGCCGAAAGTTACATGCTAGGGAAAGTTAAGTTCTCCAATCAAGCATTCCATTTAAACATTTATACAAACACCATGTATACACTATCATGCAATACACTAAGCATAGAATACATCATAGGAAAATCATGCAACCCTAAACCCTAATTCTTCATGCCTTGGCCGAAAGTGTAGGGTAGGGAAAAGTTGGGTTTTTGAAACCAAACATTTATACAAACACCTTGTATACACTATCATGCAATACACTAAGCATAGGATACAAATTCTTCATGCCTTGGCCGAAAGTGTAGGGTGTTCAACCCTAGTTTTTGTCATCACAACATGAAGGGAAAACAACATATATATATACCCTAAGTCCCAAGGGGTCTCCTCATGCATCAAGGAGTAGCCAAGGCCTCCCCCTTGGGGGTGGCCGAAACTTGCACAAGGGACAACTCCCATTTTCGAAAAAAGAAGAAGAAGAAGGAATCATGCAACAACAATTACACTACAGGCGAGGGAATACTTACATCCTTTCGCTTGAAATTCACCTTCTCTAAATCCTTAGGGTACCCTTGGTTGAAGGAGGGGTGAGAGTTCCCCTTGCTAGAACATCTCTAGGACCCTTGGCCCTAGTAGAGGGCAAGATCCTTGGATGGGGTCTTCTTCCTTCCAATTCCCTAGGGTTAGAACCCTAGGGTGTATTTTCGAAAAATGAAAAGGAGAAGAGGCTTCTAGGTTTCGGTGGGGAGAGTGGGGAAGAAGAAGAATGAAAGTTCTTTCTCCCTCTCCCTCCCTCCTCTCTTATTTATACTATTCTCATGAAGGGACATGTCTCTTCACTTCCCTAGCTTTAACTAGCACGTTTCTTATTCCCTCAACACGAAACACTCTTGGTGCATTGGTTAAGACATGGTTAGTGTAACTAGGAGGTTCAAGATTCGATCCTTCCTTCCTCCTTTCTACACTTTCTTTTTATCACATTTTGCACTAATCCACATCAAAGCCCATTAAGCCAAGCCCATCATGACATTTCATAATAATGTTTCATGAATTCATAACATTACATATGGGAAAAATTGGGGTGTTACAAGTCCTAACTTGGAGGGTTAGGTGAAAAGTCCCAACTTGGAGGGTTAGGTGAAAAATTCCTGGCTTGGAGGGTCAAGTTCCTAGCTTGGAGTGCTAGGTCTGGAAAAGTCCAAATTCGGAAGGGTTGGGTGAAAAGTCCTAGCTTGGAGGGCTAGGTGAAACATCCTAACTTGGAGGGTTAGGTGAAAAGTCCCAACTTGGAGGGTTAGGTGAAAAATTCCTGGCTTGGAGGGTCAGGTCCCTAGCTTGGAGGGCTAGGGTGGAGACCCTGGATCGGTCTGGTGACCGATCAGGGATGTTGGCACGCTGCTCCTTCGTGGATCGGTCTGGTGACCGATCCAGCGATGACTATCAGTCTGGTGACCGATCAGGGAGCACACAGTGAGGTTGGGAACCTACTGTGCGTCTCCTGATCGGTCTGGTGACCGATCAGGGAGCAGGCCGTTGCCTCACTGCTTGGCTCCTGATTGGTCCAGTGACATATCAGGGAGCAGGCAGTGTCCTCACTACTTGGCTCCTGATCGGTCTGGTGACCGATCAGGGAGCACACAGTGAGTTGAGTTCCCCCGCTGATCAGTTCCTGAACGGTCCGGTGACCGATCAAAGACCTAGGATCTAATTTCCGCAGTTACTGTTCACTCAGACGTGGACCGATCAGGCTTGAGCCTGATCGGACAGGAAGCTACCTGATCGGTCTGGTGACTGATAAGGCTTCACTCTGATCAGTCTGGTGACCGATCAGGCTTGTGTTACTGCGAGAGCTGGGGAGTCCCAGCAAGCGATGGATCGGTCTGGTGACCGACCCACGAGCCCTGGATCGGTCTGGTGACCGATCACTTTAATTCAAATTGCACTGTTAGACGCTCTGATCGCGTCTGACCGTATCCGATTCTCTGCATTTGATCCCTGATACTTGATTTACTGAGTGATATGCTGTGCTAATGCTCTGATTAAGCTGCAGGTGACAGAGAAGGATTCAAACACTCAAGGAGAGTCAATGGAGGCCTTTTCTTGGAGCAGGTATGTCCGTTTTCCATCTCAGGTTGCAACAAACGCTAGCGCTGGCTGGAGCTGCTGAGTGGGGCTGGTCTGAGGGAAGCTCAGGGAGTCCAGAAGAGCTCAGTGGTGGCTGGTGGTTGCAGGAGAGCAGCTGGAGGCTGCAGTGAGATGTTGACCTGGCGCTAGTGGAGAGTGGATAAGCAGCATGGTGGAGAAGAGCAGGAAAGAACATTGGTGGTCTTGGTTTTCTGCTGCGATTTCTTGCTGCGTGCTTGTGCTCTTGGCTGATCATCCTCTCTTGAGAAAGCTACTGTGATCTTTGAAATAACCATCCCTTGCTTGAGCACTTGGAGGAAGGAACAAGAGGCTTTGAGTCCAACAGCAAGAAGACACGAAGAAAGGGGTTCTTGCGTGAGATCGTCGCTAGGTGGAACTCGGAAGAAGCTTGCTGTGTTCTTGTCTGTGCTAAGTGCTAAGTAAGATCTTTCTTGTGTTTCATTGTGCTTAAAACTATATCTTTGATTGAAACGCTGTGGAGAGGTCACTCCACCGAGAAGGAGGTTGCTTTCTATCCGGATCATCCGGGGCTTAATCTGTCGACGATCAAGGGATCGCCCACCTTAAGAGCACGCCAAGGAGGAGGGTCACGTTATCCCCGAACCTTGTAAATCCTCTTGTTAGCGTTCCTGTGTTTGCTCATAGTTTAGGGTTTAGTTTTCTACATATTTTATTTTTACTACTTCCGCTGTGCTACTAAAAGTTTGAGTGCAGAAATTTAAAAAGCACAAAGTCCAAGTGTTTGGCTATATTCACCCCCCCCCACCCCCTCTCTAGCCATCCGAGTTCCAACAAGTGGTATCAGAGCTTGGGGCTCTGTACAAGTGGATTAACAACCGAGAGCTATCATCCATGGCGTTGAGAAAAGGTTTTTCCACCACCCGACCTCCCTTCTTCGATGGCGCAGATTTCCAATATTGGAGATCGAAGATGGAGTATTACTTGAAGATGGACATCAATACTTGGTTCGCGGTGAAGGAGGGTTTTACCCCTCCAAAGGATGATGAAGGCAAAGAACTTGAATCGTGGCGGTGGACGGCTGAATAAACTCGAAAGAGTGAAGCCGACGCAAAGGCGGTGTCACTCTACAATGC
>JAGFNQ010003376.1:195269-352069 GCA_024364735.1 Boesenbergia rotunda | reverse complement strand
CAAGGAATGCTTTGTGGTCATCCATGGTGGATGCCTACAAAGTTTCCAAGGATTTATCAATTGTTAAACTAGATGATCTATTTTGTGAAATGGAATTGCATGAAATGGCTAACAAAGGCCCCAAGGAGAAGGGGATTGCCTTAGTTGCAGGGGAACGATCCAACAAGAAGAAGAAGGAGAAGGAAGTCTCTTCATCTTCATCCTCTTCTGAATCCGAGTCCGATTCCGAGGACGATGGCAATGGGTCTTCTTCCTCAGAGATGACAAATTTTGTGAGAAGAATGATGAGAAGGGGTCGACGCTTCAAGGGTAAAGGTAACCTTAGTGATGTTAAAGTTGATAAGACTAACGTTTCTTGTTTTGAGTGTGGTAGGAAAGGACACTTCAAGAGTGAATGCCCAAAGCTAAAGAAAAAGGAGGAGAAATCCAAAAAGAAAGAGGAGAAATCAAAGAAGAAGAAGAAGGTCTTGAAGGCCACGTGGCATGAATCCTCTTCAAGTTCATCCGATGAAGAGAACGAGGAGAAGAGCACACGGCATGTGGCACTCATGGATCTTGGAGAAGATCAAGAAAGCAGTGATGAATCCTCCAACTCCTCAAACGCGGCTTCATCATCTTCGGATGATGAAGAGGTAACTTCTCCCGAACTTGAGAAATGTTATAGAGCAATTGCATGCTTAACTAATATGTTGAAGAAGTCAAAAAATAAGGTTAAGTCATTGCAATTATAAATTGAATAATTGATTTCATCTAGGGATGATAACATAGATGATTTGCATGTTGAAATGTTAGAGGATGAAATTAAATCATTGAAACTTGAGGTTGATCATTTGAAATCCTCTAGGGTTGAGGATGTTGATGATTTGCATGATGAATTGTTAGAGGAGGAAAACAAATCATTGAAGAGTGAAGTTGAGAGACTCAAGAATATTCTTGAGAAGTTCTCAACAAGCTCAAAAACCCTAGACATGATCTTGAATGCCCAAAGGGCAGTCTACAATAGGGCCGGTATTGGTTATCGACCCAAAGAACCTTCATTTGTGTCATTGATGTTTAGGACTGATATGCGACAATCTAAGACACCTAGGGTTCAAAAGAAAGTTGTCAAGGCATGGGTGCCTAAGACTTGTTTAGTAGGTGCTTTAGGTCCCAAGGTTTGGGTATCTAAAACTTCTATTTTTCGAATTGTGTAGGTTATGATTGAGGGGGAGCATCTATCAACTTGGTTTGTTGATAGTGGGTGCTCCAAACACATGACCGGGGATAGATCATTGTTTACTACCCTTCAAAAGAAAAGTAGAGGTAATGTTTCATTTGGTAACAATGGTAGTCTTAAGGTCATAGGAATAGGAGACATTCAAATATCCGAATGTCTTAGAATCTCAAATGTCCTTCTAGTCAAGGGGATGACATTTAATCTCCTAAGTGTCAGTCAATTGGGTGACACGGGTTACACAATTGATTTTCAACCAAGTCAATGTCTAGTTAGACAACATGACACCTTGGACACGGTACTAGTAGGAACAAGAGTAGACAATATTTATCAAGTTTCATTTAAAAGTGCTACTAATGTTTTTGCTAAGTGTCTCATGTCAAAAGAAGAAGAGTCCACCCTTTGGCACCGGAGGCTAGCACATGTTAACATGAAGAACATCCGAAAGTTGGCCAACAAGGGATTAGTTCGTGGCTTACCAAGCATCAAGTATGAAAAGGATAAACTTTGTGATGCATGTCAAATGGGTAAGCAAACAAAATCTGCACATAAAGGTAGAAGCGCTGTAAGTACATCTACCGCTTTAGATTTACTTCACATGGATTTATTTGATTGTAGCACTATCATATCATTGAATGGAAGTAGGTATTGCTTTGTTATCATTGATGATTTTACTAGATATACATGGACTTATTTTCTAAAATATAAGGATCAAACCTTAGATGTTTTCATTTCTTTTTGTAGAAGAGTTGAAAATGAAAAATCATCAACAATTAAGACAATTAGAAGTGATCATGGAGGTGAATTTCAAAACTAACTGTTTTTAGAATTTTGTCAAGATAGAGGTTATAGACATGAGTTCTCCACTCCTAGAACACCACAACAAAATGGTGTTGTAGAGAGAAAAAATCGTGTTCTACAAGAGGCTGCACGAAGCATGCTTAATGAGTACTCACTACCGAGTTACTTATGGGCTAAAGCTGTAAATACAGCTTGCTATGTGCAAAATCGAGTCCTCATCCATAGGTTCTTAGGAAAGACTCCCCATGAACTTTGGTTTGGGAAACCACCTACACTTAAACACCTTAGGGTGTTTGGAGTGTAAGGTGTTCATCCTAAACACCAAGGATCACCTTAGAAAGTTCACGGCAAAGGCTGATAAAGGGATACTGGTCGGGTACTCTCTAGTTAGCAAAGCCTACCGAGTCTACAATAAGAAATCTTGATTGGTTGAAGAGTCTTCTGATGTTGTCTTTGAAGAAATTTCAAAAGTCAATGAACAACCAGACGATGAAGTCCAATTCGAACTTAGGAGATTAAGTTTGAATGAAAGTCCAAATGTTGTTGATGGTGATGAATCCGATGACGGTGAGCCTAGACAACCCATAGATCAGCCGGATCCTGAGGCTGAGCTTGTGTCTAGTCAACCCATTCAAGAAGCACCACCAACACCAAGGCAAACTAGATTAGCCTCTAGTCATTCCCATGACCAAATTGTTGGAGACATCCATCATGGGGTTAGAACTAGATCGTTCTTTAGGAATGAGGCTAATGAAGTTGCCTTAATTTCCGAAATTGAACCTAGAAAAATTGATGAAGCATTAAATAATCCCGATTGGATCATAGCAATGCAAGATGAACTAGGTCAATTCGAAAGAAGTCAAGTTTGGGACTTAGTCCCTAGACCTAAGAAGACCACCATCATTGGAACCAAATGGGTCTTCAAAAATAAATTGAACTATAAGGGATAAATCATTAGAAACAAGGCACGCTTAGTAGCCAAGGGCTATAGTCAAGTTGAAGGCCTTGATTATGATGAGACCTATGTTCCCGTAGCACGATTAGAGTCCATCCGATTGATGCTTGCATTTGCAGCACATCGTGGCTTCAAGCTATATCAAATGAATGTTAAATCAGCCTTTCTAAATGGTTTGATTAGAGAAGAGGTCTACGTCGAACAACCTCCGGGGTTTGAGAGTACCGAATTTCCAAACCACGTGTTCAAGCTCAAAAAGGCACTTTATGACCTTAAACAAGCACCCCGAGCTTGGTATGAGCGGTTATCGACATTTTTAATTGAAAAAAGCTTTGTAAGAGGCCAAATAGACCCTACGCTATTTCTACGTAGAGATGGTGACAATATTTTTGTAGCCCAAGTATATGTCGATGACATAATTTGTGGCTCAAACAACAAGGGCTATTTAAATGAATTCATTGGACACATGGAGAGTGAATTTGAAATGAGTCTAGTGGGAGAGTTAACTTTCTTCCTTGAACTTGAAATCAAACAAACCCGAGATAGAATCCATGTGCACCAATCGAAATACACACAAGAAATGCTTCGAAAATTCAACATGAGTGATTCAAAAGAGGTAACCACTCCCATGACGACAAACACAAGATTAGACAATGATGAGAGTGGTAAACCCGTTGACTTGACTCAATATCGAAGCATGATAGGTAGTTTGCTATACCTCACAGCTAGTTGACATGATATTCTTTTCGCTGTGGGTATGTGCTCTAGGTATCAAGTATGTGCCAAGGAATCTCATTTAATCGCTGTTAAGAGGATTTTGAGATATCTTAAAGGCACAATTGGAGTCGGTCTTTGGTACTCCCGTACCGAATCATTTGACCTAATTGGCTATACCGATTCTGACTACGCTGGATGTAAGTTGGATCGGAAAAGCACAAGTGGGGGTTGTCAATTTTTAGGATCATCCTTAGTTAGTTGGTCAAGTCGGAAGCAACATTGTGTTGCTCTCTCCACGACGAGGCAGAATATATTGCTATGGGAGAGAGCGTATCACAGTTGTTGTGGATGATTCATACTCTAGAAGACTATGGATTAAGTTACAAAGTTGTACAAGTGTTGTGTGACAACATTAGCACAATTAACCTAACCAAGAATCCAGTCCTTCATTCTAGGACCAAACATATTGAAGTGCGTCACCACTTCATTAGGGATCATGTAGCTAGGGGAGATATTGTACTCTCACATGTAGAGTCCAAGTCAAACCTCGCTGACATTTTCACTAAACCACTCCTCGAGAATGAGTTTAGCTTCTTAAGAAGGGAGTTGGGAATGTGTCGCGCTTCATAAACATCAAAATGCATTCAAAACTCTTCATGATTATTTCTAATTGTTGGGATACAATTGGGTAACTTTGAGGGCATCTCACACAAACTATAAGGTTCAACAAAACGTTTTTGTTTGCTAGATATAGGGTGAGATGTTAGGATCAACTCAATTTCTCAAAATGTTAATGCATCCCTTGAGAAATTAAGTTGACGAGATAAAAATCACTTCGGTGACCAAGTATTGGGGAAACCAATACATAACATATGTGTATTTGGCTCCATGATTATACTTGGGCATTCCGATCAAGGAAACTTGATTGGAAACTTGAATTTGGCACAATCTTGATTGAAATTGATTGAATGAGTGTTGATTAAGTTTGACTCCACTTGGGTGGTGCAAAGTGATTGTTAAACCTATAAGGACTTTTGATCCTTGTTTAGGGATCAATTATAGTCAAGGGATCACTTCTAAGATCGATATCTTTCATCAGATCCTTTCAGGAATCATGTAAAAATCTGAAACTGCAAGTTTCAGATTGTATCAGGGAGTATCAGGAACCCTGATCGGTCACTGGACCGATCAGGCGTAGGGGTGATCGATCCCCGGACCGATCTGGCTCCCTCCTGTGGTGATCGGTCCACAGACTGATCAGAGGGGTCACAGAGACTTAACGAAATTCTGTCCAAACATTCTATGCTAGCCTGGATCGGTCCCCGGACCGATCTGGCACTCTGTGGTGATCAGTCCATAGACCGATCAGGGGGCTTCCCGAATCTCATCCAACCCTACTGTTCGCTTTCTGATCGATCAGCCTATCGATCAGGATCCTGCCTGATCGGTCACCCGACCGATCAGGACCAGGCCAGTCTGATCAGGCTGAAGCCTGATCGGTCTTAGTGCTTCCAGATCGAACGGTGATCCGTTCAATCGCATTAAATTGCGGTTGGTGGACTGATCCACCAACCGATTTTATCACGATTTCTCTTCACTACTTTCCAAGCCCTAGCCGACCAAAACCTTTCAGTGCCAAAACCCCCCTCTCCTTCTTCCTTGCGCGTGTGATCTCTTTCCTCCCTCTTGCTGTGCGTGTGCGATCCTGAGAGTGTGATCCTGCAAGCTTCTCTTTGTTTTCTGCAAGTTCTTTCTTGCACAAGGTCTGTGCTCATTCTTGCGCCGAGAACCTTCTCCTGCGCGATCTCTTCTTCAAGACTCCAAGATCTTCATCACCAACCTTCGATGGCACCTAAGTAAGCATTTTTGTTTAGTTTCTTTTCAGATCAGTCTTAGAATATGTATTTGAGGCTAACCAATGGTTTTTATTTTGGTGCCGTACCTCATGTTTTGGCCGTGACTCTTCCTTGCCATGTCTTACTTTTGATCAAATGTCTTACCTTATGATTATCTTATCTCTGTGATGATCAACCCTATTATCATCTTTTTTTTTTTTTATTCTTTCTGATCATTCTTGGGTCATTGATTAAACTTTGTCTTGACCAATGTGACCAAATCTTGATCAAACTTACTGTCTTGATTATTCCAATCTTTAGAAAATCATCTAAGGGAAAGGAACCCGTGGAGGGAAGCTCAAAGGGCAAAGGCCCTTCATCATCCAGACCTTCTCAAAGACCCCAACCATCATTGAGTTCTAGATTTCCCAATGCGTACCTTGAACAAACCTTCCAAACTAGAACCTTTAAACTTCTACCTTGCAGATCGATTGATAGGACCTTCTTATATGAGCACTACCCCTCCATTAAAGAGGTGGTTGAATTCCATAATCTTAAAATTTTCCTTTCTCTCGAGCGGACCATAAATGTTGATCTTGTGTCCGAATTCTACAACAACTTACAACCAGGACCACAAGAGGATTTTGGGTATACAACTCGGGTAGCCAAAACCAACCTTAACTTTACCTACAAAAACTTTTTAGAGTTTCTTGGTTGTCGACGATCGCCTAATTTTTACTCTATTTATCCTGCGATCCCAGACTCGTTACTGCCTCCATTTGTGGGAGTCACCCCCGATTTGATCTACGAGTATTTCTTTCGACATCCCAGGCAAGCTGGCCTCGATGAGTTAGGGCCCGACTTTCCGACCTTTGCTGCTCTTCGTCTCTCCCCTGATGATTATATTCTTTTTAAGGTAATCACAAACTGTATTCTGCCGATCACCTCCAAACCTCTCAGTGAGATCCGTTCATATCATTGCTTGCTACTTTATGCGATGCATCGCCATCTGGAGTATAATCTCACGGCATGCATTATCTTTTCCATCATAGCGTATAGCGAGCCCGCACGGCGCACAGTCTTCATGCCCTATGGACACATTATTACTGATTGTCTCCAGTCAGTTGGAATTGATGTGTCCAAAGGCCGAACGGTGTCGATGGTTCGACAAGACTGTCGACTTGGAAAACGTGTGTTTGCCAAGTCTGGCATTGCTGTCAGACCTCAGGTCCAGGGCCTTATATGGAAGGATGGGCGGGGTCTAGGGGAGCTACCACGGACGGCCCACGTACAGGTACCAACAGATCCGGCTGTACATCTTGAGGCGCCCGCTGTGGCAGACTATGAGTACGATCCGGATCCAATTTACGATGGCAAATTGCGGAGCTCGAGCAATCCATGGACCATCGATGACACCTATTGGAGCTCAGGCAGACGACATTTCAGACGGAGCTCCGATCCGAGATTTCTGGTCTGCGTGCCAGTCAGGAGGCGTATCAATCTACGATGCTGACCCGGCAGCAGTCCTGGGTCGGGGAGTGGCGCGTGTGGGTGGCTGGTCATCCATACCAGTTTGCACTCCCTGGAGATGCGCCCTCTGGCAGTGCTGCACTGGGGTTATATATACCTGCTGATACGACCGATGATCCGATGCAGGATGATGCCCCCCGATGACGCCTGATTGTACTCTGCTTTTACCTTGTGGTATTTGACTGAGCTGAATTTGCCTTGACTCTTTTGCTTGATGCAATGTGATGCATCTGATATTTTGCATGTATTTCATATTTGCCCTACCATGTTTTGATTGTTGGCATATATGTGTGTTCCTATGTCTATATCTGGCACTGTGTGCCTCATTCTATATTGGCTATGTTTATGGCCTTATGATGCCCAATGTTTCCAATGATTATGCTATGCATTGTACATATGCTTACGTTGTCATATCCTATCGTTGTCATATGTGTTTATATGTTTGCTTATCAAAATACACTATTCTTATCTTTGTTGTTTTGGGATACCCCTAGGGTTGAGGGGGAGTATGTTAAACTTAACAACCCCTCTAGACCCTTTTCAGTGTTCGACAAAGGGAGAGAGTGTGGTTGGTTAAGTTTAGGATGATTATGCTGTAGGGGGAGGATCCTGATTCCCCTATGTTTCTGAATTTGAGAAAATTGATTGAGAATCCCTAAACTTAAAATCGGGTTGTCAAACAACAAAAAGGGGGAGATTGTTGATGCAGTCTGACCCTGATCGTTGTTTTGGTGTTGACATCGATTTTAGTTTAGGTTGATGATTATGATTATGATTAAGTCCTGATCGGGGATTAGGCATGGTGTGGAAAATCCTAGCTTGGAGGGCTAGGTGTTAGAAAAGTCCTAATTCGGAAGGGTTGGGTGAAAAGTCCTAGCTTGGAGGGCTAGGTGAAAAGTCCTAACTTGGAGGGTTAGGTGAAAAGTCCCAACTTGGAGGGTTAGGTGAAAAAGTCCTGGCTTGGAGGCTCAGGTCCTAGCTTGGGAGGCTAGGTCTGGAAAAGTCCTAATTCGGAAGGGTTGGGTGAAAAGTCCTAGTTTGGAGGGCTAGGTGAAAAGTCCTAACCTAGAGGGTTAGGTGAAAAGTCCAACTTGGAGGGTTAGGTCCTAGCTTGGAGGGCTAGGTTGAAATCCCGGTGAGTGAAGCCGGTCCCGGTGAGTGAAGCCGGGTGACTGAAATCCTGGTGAGTGAAGCCAGGTCCACTAGCTAGGGTCGGTGGGAGGGGCTGAGGTTGAAAGGTCCCCAGTGAGTGAAGCTGGGCACGACATGAGTCAGAGATGGGCCGGAGGCTTGTTCTCATGACTTAGAGGAGATTTGACATTGTCTAGATCGGTCTGGTGACCAATCAGAGAGGTTGGCACGGGGCTCCTTCGTGGATCGGTCTGGTGAACGATCCAGTGATGACTGATCGGTCTGGTGACCGATCAGGGAGCACACAGTGAGCCTGGGAACCTACTGCCCGACTCCTGATCGGTCTGGTGACCGATCAGGGAGCAAGCAGTTCACTCACTGCTTGGCTCCTGATCGGTCTGGTGACCGATCAGGGAGCCCACAGTGAGTTGAGTTCCCCCGCTGATAAGCTCCTTAATGGTCTGGTGACCGATCAGGGTGAAACCGTGACCGATCAGGTTGAACGATCAGCTGTCGTGAGGTTTCTCACCCTGACTGATCAGGATGGAGCCTGATCGGTCTGGTGACCGATCAGCCAGTGAATTCCAGGCAGGATTGCGGCAAGCTGCTTTCTGGATCGGTTTGGTGACCGATCTGGTGACCGATCAGGGAGACCGATCACACGAGCTTGGGATCCTAAGTTTCTCACTGGGGATCGATCAGGTTGGAGCCTAATCGGTCTGGGATAGTTCTGATCGGTCTGGTGACCGATCACTTTAATTCAAATTGCACTGTCAGACGCTCTAATCGTGTCTGAACGTATCCGATTCTCTGCGCATAACCTCTGATACTTGATTTTCTACTTGATATACTGTGCTAATACTCTGATTGAGCTGCAGGTGACAGGGAAGGATTCAAACACTCAAGGAGAGTCAATGGAGGCCTTTCCTTGGAGCATGTTTGTCTCTTTGCCATCTCAGGTTGCAACGGCTGGAGCTGCTGACTGGAGCTTGGCTGAGGGAAGCTCAGGGAGTCCAGGGAGAGCTCAGTGGTAGCCGGCGTTGGCAGGTGAGCAGCTGGAGGCTGCAGTGAGATGGTGTCACCTGGGTTCAGTGGAGAAACAAAAGGGCATAGTGGAGAAGAGCAGAGTAGAGTTTGAGGAATCATCTTTTGGCTTGAGTTCTTGCTGCGCGATTGTTTTCTCCACATCTTGCTTGTGTGATCTGAAGTTCCATCATCTTGAGCAAGCAACTACAATTTGTGAAGCAACCATCCCTTACTTGAGCGCTTAGAGGAAGGAACAAGAGGCTTGGTGAGTCCATCAGCGAGAAGACACGAAGAAAGGTTTCTTGCGTGAGATCGTCGCTGAGTGGAGCTCGGGAGACGCTTGCTGTGTTCCTGTCTGTGCTAAGTGCTAAGTAAGAGCTTTCTTGTGTTTCATTGTGCTTAACACTATATCTTTGTTGAAACGCTATGGAGAGGTTACTCCACCGAGAAGGAGGTTGCATTTTATCCAGTGTTCACCGGAGCTTGATCTGCCGACGATCAAGGGATCGCCCGCCTTAAGGGCACGCCAAGGAGTAGGGGCAAGTTATCCCCAAACCTTCTAAATCCTCCTTATTAGCGATCTTGCTAGTTGTTTTAGTTTGTTTTGTTTTCTGCATTTCTGCACTACTCTGTTTCTATTGTTTCCACTGTTGTGCTACTAACCGTGAAGTGCAGAGAACCCCTAACGCGAAAGAAGTTTGTGTCTGGCTATATTCACCCCCCCTCTCTAGCCATCCGAGTTCCAACATGAATAACACCGAGTTAAAGTGTCCATGTAATCAACGTAGATGTAGAAATATAGCTTTCCGTGATGAGGATATAGTGAATATACATATCTGTAGGTATGAGTTTGTTCCAGATTCTTACAACTGGTATTGTCATAGAGAGCCGTATATATTTGAATTCGTATGTATTTGAAAACACATATCTGTATTATCAAATTATTATACTATCTAGTTTGTTATTATATGCATCACTAATGTTTCTTATTTTTTCATTTTCGTTTACAGATTCTATATTTTCAGAGTTGAATTCAGACATTGGTTTGGTTGAAAGGTTTGTATATTGAATATTTTACATATCATTAAATGTTATTTACATTTTCTATATCAGTTACAATAACTAGTTATATTTTCACTAATATTGCTTTATTATTGTATTTCACTTTTATTTATATCGTTTCTCTTTTTTATGTAGGAATGTTATTCCTTTTGATCTAGTTTTGATGTGTCTGTCTTCTACTACACTTTATGTTCATGTATGTATTCACTACTGTTTTTTGGATATGGATATGACTTTACTTTGTTCGTCACTAATTTATCTTAATCCAGCTTTTGGATGTGAATTTGATACATGTGTTTGGATATGAATATGATATGTTTTGATATGGAATTTTGGATATGTATTTGATACATGTTTGGATATGTATTCACTATTGTTTTTGTATGTGTTTGGATATGTGTTGTATATGTATGTGTTTTATTTGAATGAGTTTTATTTGGATATATGTTGTGTTGTTATTTGAATATATTTGTATGTATTGAATATAAATATGGTAAGCGAAAAACTAGGGAATGGCTACTGGGAATTTACTGATTTTAGCGATGGATATTTTTCAAATCTGTCGCTAATAGTCAATATTCCGTCGTTAATAGCGATGGATAATTACGATATCCATCGCAATTTGCGACGAATATGGAAAATATTTGTCGATAATAGCGACGGATATTTGACTTTCCGTCGCTATCATTGGAAATCCAAGTCCTCCGCATATCTAATAATGACGGAATAATCAATATTCCATTGTTATTAGCGACGAATATTAGCGACGAATATCGTAACTAATATATAGGTATTATTATCTTGAAATCTGAATCGTAACTAATATATAGGTATTATCATCTTGAGATCTGAAAGTTAAAATTTAGCAAAGTCAGTATGCCCGCTCGCCCACGCACTAGTCCTAACATCCAGGCTAGTAGTTCCCGTGATTTATCTCCTCCGTGTTGACCCTAAGATGGATTAGCAGAGGCGCTGGGGCGAACAAATCTCCTTTTGCCACCATGAATTCCATGGTCAACAATGAATTGTTGGGGCAAACATGTGAAGGGCAATGGTTGCTCCTCCAACTTAAACGTTGTTGATTTGGTTGTCCTTCCAAGGCTCTTGCTTCCTCATAGCAACTATAGTTGTTTCTATTTATATCGATTTGTACCGTAAGATTGTCTTGTGTAGTCGGGTATCGAATCGAGATATGATCCCTCTCTTTGATCATTTTATCTCCCCCCCTTCGATTAGTACCAAAATGGAGATACAACTCGTGACTTAACGAAGTCGCCTCGAAGATAACTTGGCGTGAATACGACTAGAGGCGAGGTTTCAAAGCGATACTAGTTGATTCCAACACCTCTTCAGATGATTCCAATTAAAACTTGGGAGGCTAACAAACGCTCTCTACAAAGTTCGATAACGAACTCGTCAGCTACGTCGAGCTTTAATTTATTTCCGTAAAATTTTATATTGCGATCAAGTCTGCATGAGATTTATCCTTGCATATGTGTGATGTGTGTGTTGCAATAAATTATGATTTATTATATTTTATTTCCGCTGCATATATTTACGAAACGTGTTTTAATTAGCACGCATCCCCGTTAGGTTCTCCGTTCTCCAACAGATACAACCTAATCATAATCAAACTAATAACAATCAAACTCAATCACAATCATACACAAACTAACTAATGACAATCATACACAAACAAATTAAATCAAAATCCATACAATGATACAAACTATCCAAATATCTAGAATAAAGTATCTAAATTCATACCATGATAAAAGTACCGTCCAAATAATACATCCAAATACAATCAGAATACGATAGATTATAATCGAAATGATATGATAAAAATATAATATATGTATTATTAAAAAATTATAAGATTTGTATAACTAATTTTACATGTAATAAAAGGTACAAATTATATTTTGAATATCAGATAATGACAATGATGGATATATCAATAGGGACTTCTAAGAAAATGTAATATAATATTTAGAAATAAACAGATTATAATATCAAAATAGAATAAATATATTTTGTATGATTTATATATGATAAATAAAAAACTAAGTCGTAGTTGAATAAATCTCAAAATAAGTTAATCAATGGGGTCTCATGGATATTGAGTCTCTTGTGACTAAAAATGATGTGGTGTTGAGGTCCAATTAGTAATGATTGACATCTCGATCGGCCATCTGCTCCTGATCGGCCATCCTCTGCTCAGGGTCGTCTCTGTTGGTGCAGAAATGCACCTGAGTCAAACCTGTGTTTTGATAATGGCAACATAGGTCAAAAGTTAAGTCTTTCTTGTTTTCTAACAAGTTAATCAAGTGTGCAGGAAAAGCCCTAGCGAAGGACTGCTAGGCACTGGCAAAGGAATGCCAGGAAAGAAAGCCCTAGCGAAGGATTGCTAGGCCACTGGCGAAGGACTGCCAGCATCAAGCCCTAGCGAAGGATTGCTAGGCCACTGGCGAAGGACTGCCAGCATCAAGCCCTAGCGAAGGACTGCTAGGCACTGGCGAAGGACTGCCAGCAAAAGAAGCCCTAGCCAAGGACTGCTAGGCAACTGGCGAAGGACTACTAGTTTACAAGACCTGACAAAGGACCATCAGGCAAAAGTCCAACCAAAGGAACGGTTGGCATCAGGTAAATTCTCCCGAGAGGAGTAGGTGAGGACGCGTTCCCCGTCGAGGGAATAGTAGGCGTTGGTTCGACCTAGGGCTCCATTTTGGAGACCAAAGTCAGAACCAAGACAGCTAAGGCTGTATAAATCTAATAAATTATTATGTTATTGTGTTTTGGACTAACCCTGGATGCAGGATCGAAGGAACGTGTGACTGCAGCTCAGAAAGCCTCAAAGGAGAGAGGCAGTTGCTGAGTAGGGCGCCCGGAGCGTCCCGGGCGCCCCCAAGGGCCATACAAAACAAGTAACAAAAAGAATGGTTCGAATACACACTGGGCCGGGCGTCCCCGTGCTCCCGGGCGCCCGCGCTGCTCCCGGGCACCCCCTGCGCTGCGGGCGCCCCCATGCGCATACATCGAACCCAAACCCCTCGAAGCCAAGGCGATAAGACTTTGACCCGGTCAATGCGGGCGCCCCGAGCGCTCCGGGCGCCCCGAGCGCTCCGGGCGCCCCGAGCGCTCCGGGCGCCCCGAGCGCTCCGGGCGCCCCGGTCAAAGCGGATCCAGAGGATCAGACGCGACCGAGACTGTGGCAGATCGAAGGCCACGTGGGGGGTGCCCCCGACGTCCCGGGCGCCCCCTGGCCCTATATAAGGACCCCTCGACCAAGGCTTCAAGACACCAGTTCTCTAAACGCCTCAACGATCTTCTACGCTTGTGCCTTACTCCGGAAACACTCCAACTCGAGTCGACGACGTCCCGCTGCCCCGAACAAGTCAATACACTCCGGACGTCGGTAACGAAGATCGAAATTTAATATTATTATTCTATTGCACTTATTTGTAATCAAATATTGTAAACTGGTTTGCGCGAATATAGAATTGCCCAAAGTAAACGGTCAACGACCGTGGGCCTTGGAGTAGGAGTCAACACAGGCTCCGAACCAAGTAAAAATCACCGTGTCTTTGTGTTGTGTCTTTTATTTTATTTCCGCTGTGCACTTACTCTTAGTTTTCCAAAAAAGAGCGATTTCCGATATTCACCCCCCTCTATCGGTTTTTACGTTCCAACAGTCTCTAGAAAATTAGAAGTCCTAGGCTAATTTTTAAATTAAAGTCTTATATAATTTTTTTATTAAATATAAAAATATTACATACGAATCAATAATTAAATGCACATAATATCATGAATATTCAAATATGCTACGTAAATATAAAACTTTCAAAAATTAAATAAAGAACTTCTCCACTATTATATAAATTTCAATAACTCCTCCACATATATAAACTAAATCTAATCACAAAAATACAAAATGTTCATACTCTTCACACTTTTTGTTGTGCAAAATTCTCAACTAAATCATTGTAATCAAGCTTAGCTACCATCTTTTTTTCAATAGACAGTATGGCGAAACCATTCAATCTATCTTGTGACATAGTTGATCAAAGATAATTCTTCATCAACTTCAACTTTGAGAAACTTCTTTCAGCAGAAGTTATCGTAACTGGTATAGTTAATAATATTCTATAAGCTATCTAAGCATTAGGAAATTCATGATGCAAATTTTTGACATACTCCAAGACTTCAAGTGGTTTGGTAATCCAATTTAGCAATGCTTTTCTAAGTAATTGCACTTCAGAAAATAGTTCAAATGCATTAATATCATAATCATCCTCATGTCTTAAAAAAATCTTCAAGTGCAACACATAGATTGTTCAAACTCTCATTATCTACATATTTCAACTTGCTCAAGTTAAATAAAAACTCAAAAGTCTCTTCATATTTTTGAAATTGCTCAAATCTTGTCTTGAATGAAGAAAGAGTTTTATCAACTATCTGCAAAACATAATTTACTCAAAAATATTCTTCAGCTCCTTATATTGGTTGATCTCGAGAATTTTCATCAAAGAATCTTTTTCTGCGATGAATTTGAGTTTCACGAAATATGGGTTCAACCTCCATTCCTAAAGCAATCTTTTCAGCTTCACTCTTTGCAACTTTAAAACCAATATTTTTGTATTCTTCCAAAAAGATTACCACACCTTTTAATAGACGAATATCCTCATCAATAGCTATATCATTTCTTTGGAGAATCTTGCTAACTTTATTTACTTTCTGTAATATTTCAAACCATATTACCATACCCACAAAAAATTCAAAACTTTAAAGTTCATAATTTGCCAAAGACCCCGCATCACTCACTGTTGTTGCATCACCACTATGTTCTACTAGATACAATAGTGCAACTCTTATTTCAGGAACTTGAAATCTTACAGCTTTTATGCTATCAAGATGACTTTCCCAACGTGTATCCGATCATGATTTTAATGTAAGTCCTTTTCTATTGCGACCTTTTACAAAAAAATTTAAGAACCTCCCACCATTTTGTTGAACCAAAAAAATAATTTATAAATTCTTTGTATCACTCCAAAAATGATTTAGCTTGAACACAACTCATATCCATATCACAAAGGGAAAGATTAAGAGAATGACAACCATATAGAGTGTAAATGACCTAGGATACTCTTTAAGTACTCTACTGCTTACTCCTTTATATTGACCTTTCATATTGAGGCCATTATCATAACCCTGCCCTCTCATGTTATTAAAATCAAGTTCTAATTTTTCCAAAACCAATTTAAGCTCATTGTAAAGTGCATCCCCCGATGTTTCAATAACTTTCAAAAACTGAATAAAGAACTCCGTTGTTATGGGAGTCTTGAAAGTATCAACACATCTCAATATAAGAGATATTTGTTCTTCATGACTAATGTCTGGAGTACAATAATGAATTATAGAAAAATATTTTACTCCTTTAATGATTTCAAGGATCTTATTCTTAATCTCGCCTGACAACAAAAGAATTAATTCATTTTGAATATTATGGCCAAGATAATGGACACGACGAGTCTCTTTTCTTCTGATGCACTGAAGGTGCTCTTCAATGATAGGATCAAAATCAGCAATCATCCGAATCATACTTAGAAAATTTCCACTATTATGATCATCAAGTTTATCATTACTTTCGTGAAATGCCAAATTATTGTTTGCAAGAGTTTTTACAATACTAATAATTCTCTTCAAAATATCTCTCCAAGATTTTTTTCTTTCTCAATGATTTTTTGATTAGAAGAATCAATTGTTAATTTTTTTTTCTCAATCTTGTTTCTGCCTCCATCTAGTTTGTTAAGTTATTTATATGATCAGTGCTTCTTTCATGCTCATTAAGTCTCGTGTGAATATTTTTCCAATCACTATAACCTATAGTTGTTGTCAAAGGACTTGATATAACTTTATCTCTTTTGAATAACACACAACAAAAGTAAAATACTTTATCCTTCTTGCGAGAGTACACTAGCCATGGTCTATCAAGTTTTTTTTCATTCGACAAAGATTGACTATAATGTCTATCATTGAAGCTTCTACCGTGGTCATTAACCAGATACATGATATCCACAACTCATTTTGAACCTTTCTCTTTTAATAAATCAACCATTCTTTGAGGTATATTATTCTTCCAATTTCTTAGATCAAACAAATCATCTAATTCTTCATAACTCATATCTATATTTTCATTCAAATTTTCAATATCATTTGCAACTACTTGAATCCCATCATTCAAAACTATATTCTTAGTCAAAATTTAATCAACAACTACATTCTCAGGATTCAAATTTTGATCCGAATTTGTAATAGTAGTTAAATCCTCAACTATGGAAACTACAGACTTTATGTACCTTTTCATGGACCAAGTGAGAGATTTTGTAAGTATCTCTTGTCTTTCTTTCTTTTTCCTCTTTGAACTTCTAGATTCAAAATTTCTTTTTCCCATCATAATTGATAATTCACAATGCAAATCTAACAAAATAAAAATAAAATATAATTTAAATATTAATAAATATATATCTAGGATTAATTGATGATAGGATTTAAATATATATCTAGGTTTTTCAAATTAATCGATGATAAGATTAATTGCATTAAGTAGTTTTGATGCATGACACATTCTAAATTATAACTTTAATAATTGTATGAAGCATTTTCTTGTGAGTAAATAAGAACAAAAATTAAAGAAACATATAAAACTAAAACAATTAGCATTGTAATTATTAATTCATTAATGAAGCTAATTATTAAACATAAAAATATGATCTCTTAAGATTTCTAGTTTTAGAAGCATAGTAATCTGGACTTATAGGATTACACTAGCAATTTGGAATACAAAAAAGCATTCATAGAAAACATAATATGCTTTTTGGAAACAAAATGACAAGAGACAAGTGAATGAGTAACATAGTTTTGCAATATAGTGGAATGAATGTTATAGATAAAAATAAATTAGATGTCCTTGTTGATAAGGATGACAATGATAAAGTTACCCCAAGATAAAAGAATTAAAAATAGAACTATTTCACTAAAGTTTATATTAGGAAAATAAATTGATATCTTTTTATGGGCCATGTATCACCCGTAGAACTGAGTGATGCAATCAAAAGAGAACTTTAAAAAAATTATAGAAAAACTATTCCTATAAATGACTTGAAAATTTGTACTTGTAGGAGAGTTTTTCTTTGAAAAAAAAAGGGAATCATACGAGTAGAAAAGTGTACCTAGAGATTTTAGAATTGCTAAAAGAAATGAAGTTTGATACCTAATTTTAGATTTTGCTACACATCATGTGATCTCATGATTGTTATTGCACATTAAGGGAAAAAAAGAAAGAAAAACATTTCATACTTCACAATAGAAAGATTCTTGAAGAGCCAAGGTTAAGAGTGTCTTATTAAGTGAGAGAAGGTGGTGATGTGAGAAAGTACAAACAATTGTTGGTCTAAATATGTGCATGTTTTAGATATCGACAAAATTCTAGAAATGAGAACTTTTATAGGATTGTTACTATGGAGTTCTTTATGTGAAAGAGTTGTTAACTCAATTCTTTCAATTACTATTTTTTTTAGAAGCTGTAAATCTGATGAACAATATAAATGTCGATAACTTTGGTTGATTTTCAGGCTCTAGCATTAGCCATGGCATATCAATCTTCCACCAATCATCACAGGTAGTGTCCTCCTATTGATGATCCTTAATTAAACTAGTATATGAAGTAAGCAACAAAACACCTCTGTTATAATGCACATACATTGATACATATATTGTTTGGTGACAATCATGTAAGTTTAGAGAAAAGTATGATAGCAAACTATGTAAACAACTTGGTAGAATGAATCGCTGCATTAACTAGTTAGCCTATTCAATTTGCTAAACAACTTGCATATTGTTTCAACTAGTTAATGCAGTAATTAGCCTATTCAATTTGCTATTCAACTAGTTTCACACTTTCACTACAAGTCTGCAAACTACGTAAACAACTTGCTAACCATGAATCACTCATTACCAAACTAGTGGATTGCTCAACTTGGTTAGCCTATCAATTTAACCAAATGCTAATATGCAAATGGCTACTCCCATCAACATTGATAACTTATTATAGTATTAAGTGCATTGGAAATAACAAAATTGGGGAATTTTCAAAAATAAAACATGATTAACAAAAAAAAAAGCATGATCGTTTACCGGCAAGGGAGCTTCATTGGAATCGTCGCGACGAGAGAGGGCAGGGCACAGCAGGGAAAATCAGCAGAGGAAGGGTCGCCGCAGGATAGGGCACATCTGGAGAGATGATTCTCGACTCGTAGAACTATAGAAGTCGCGGCGAGGGCAGGGTACAACTGATGGGATGATTCCCGATTTGTAGAACTGTAGAAGTAGCGATAAGGGAGGACCGGAGGGCTTCCGTTGGTGAGGATGCCGAAGAGCCGAAGAGGCAAAGAGAATCACGGGGTGGTACCGCAGCAGGATAGGGCTTTGGCACTTCGCGAATCGTGAGAGGATTTGGCAAGCTAAGGCCTATTCAGGCCATTATAAATTTAAAAAATTAATTTATTATTAAATATAATAGTTGAAAAAAAAATATGAGGCCCTAAAAGAGGAAGAGGCCCTAGGGAATTGCCTAGGTTCCCTCCCTCTAAAGTCGGCTCTACCTCTGCTCCTACTTAGTCATCCTCTAATCTTGAGCAGTCATCCTTTGATCCATTGAGACCAGTTGTGTGTGTAGTTCTTGATTTTCACATCTTAATGACTCTACCTCAATAGAAGAAGAAGAACTAACACGGCTCCTAAGAATCCTCAAACGATCAAATACCACTTGGCCTGGGAGTCAAGGCCGTAGAGGGAGGAGTATTTTGTCCTTCCATAGACAACATCATAATATATATCATTTATCACCTCGGTGGATATAGTCTATGACTCCCCCCTCTACTGCTGTTGAGATAGTTGAGTCATTCTATTTGTCATTTCCTCCTGTGTGGGAAAAAATAATATGATTAAAATCCAATTTGATCAGAATTACTAAAGCTAATCATTATTAACGATTAAATGTAATAAAATTAATAATCTTATGTGAATGACTCATAATCGAGGATCGATAAATGTGTCATTTTTTTTCTTATGAGTCTTGGGAAAGATATCCAAACAAATGGGTTGTCAGTCTAGAGAACGTTCCTGCAAACACAAACAAGTTGGGCCAAAATTTTATAAGTTTGGTAATAAATAAAAAATTTTCTTATATAACTTAAAATTAAACTTACCAAATCCATGACATTCTCTACAATCGATCGGGATCCGGAAGTATGCTGAGCGGATCCGGTGCTGGGGACACCTAACTCTTTATTTCTATTTGTTTGAGCTTTTTCAGCATTTGACTGCAACTTTCTTGCAACTCAAGTGATTGTCCATGCACCTCATATCTCATCTAATACATACGTTGATTTGAACCCCTTCTTTCTCATATAGTATAGAAGGTGTTTGTACAGTGGAATATGATGAACCAAAATCAATGAACCAAAATCAAAACAAGTCAGTGCTCAAATTTTTTAGGAAGGAACCATTGTGTCTTGATTATAAGCCTTGTTTATTGTTGCTTACCCGATACACAGGAGAAGAATTGTCGTAAGACAATGGAAGAGTATGCAAAAGTCTGCCTAGTTTGCGAACCCGAATGTCACCCACCCTTGCTCTCTTAATTAGTCCATAATTCATGAAAGTGCGATATTTGTAAGAATGTTAAGATATTTTTAATAAAATAAATGGGCATTTGATGCAAGCTAAAATACCATTGTTTTATATGTTAGTCAATTGATATGGTCTCTAACACTATTCGCTATGTTAAACGACTTCTAAATCTTCTAAAATCTATTTGATTTTGTCGATTATTTGAATATCAGTCGATTGTTGAATCTGATCAATCAGTTGATATCAATCAGTCAAGTCTCTCAATCAAATTGATTTGCTTTTGTTGTATTTCTGATTGACATTAGTCGATTGATACAACATATGAGTTGATTGATGTCGTCAGTTGAATCGAGCAACTAAGTTGACATGCTTTTGTTCAACTTTTGATCAACATCAGTCAATTGATACAACTCATTAGTTGACTGATACGTCAATTGGAACTAGAAATTGAAGCCTTCCTTTTGTTTTTTAAGGTATCAGTCGATTGATACATCTGTATTAGTCGAGTGTTACTGTGGTTTTCATCCCCCCTTGCATCTGATTCATGGTTTACTAGGGTTTCCTTCTTTTGCCCAACATTCGATCAACCTTGACCTACCGAAACTACTCATTGCCTAGCATCCGGTCGACCTTGACCTACCTAGACTTCCTCATTGTCTAGTATTTGGTCAACCTTGAACTACGAGGATTTCCTCGTTGCAAAGCATTTGGTCAACCTTGATCTATCAGGACTTCCTCATTGCCTAGTATCCAATCAATCTTAACCTGTTAGGACTTCATGCCTCATGCATACTCTCTATTGTACTTTCGATCACCAAGTGTTCGGTCAACCATTATCCAATTGGGCTTTTCCACCATCAAATATCCACTCAACCTTGACCTACTTGATTCTTCCTCAACCAATTAGCATATTGATTGACTGTCAAGTATTTTGTCAATCTTGACCAACTAATATATTGAGTTAACTCGAGCTTGGTCAACCTTGTCAAACCATGATAAGGTGTTAATTGCACCAACAAAGATTTCTTTTTTTATTTATTTATCTAATTTTAGAACCTAAAACACTAAGTTAGCTTTCAACATTTCTAAAATATATTCATAACTAGTGATCTAAATGAACCAAACATATATGAGCAAGCTTGGTGTTTTGCTTGGTAAGATTTTATTTATGTTTGTTTAGTACATATAAAGTTAATTAAATAATAAACTTAAATAACTCGTTCAACTAAATGAATAAGCTTGAAGACATATATGTTCAAATCATTAATGTTCATGAACAAGGATTGTGAACTATTGGTGAATAATATTTATGAATAATATTTACAAACAAAGCTTGTGTTCATCAATAAAACTCTCATCAATATGGTAAATAAATAAATAAATTTAAAAATGAACAAACAAGCTTGTAGCAAGCTTAATAACCAATCAAACATTCTTAAAACTGTAAATTTTTTAAAAAATCAAACAAACTTGAATTGATAGCTCGATAACATCTAAGTACACCAAGCTTAAGTCAAGCTTGAACTAAGCTCAAGCTCAGAAAAAGAAACCAAGTCAAATTGTAGGTGCTAGGAGTACAACATTAAATCTATGTTTTGATGTATGGTTAAAAAGTTAGTATGCTTTATGTACTAATGAAATGTTGTCAAGTGTACAGGAGCAGTTTACTTGACAGTGATAAAGTCCTGATTGAGTACTAGACAATGACTAAGTCTTAATGGAGATAGAAATTTGAAGTCCTTATAATGAGTCAGGCAGGAGCTAAGTTTTGATTGGGAACCGAGCCAGAAAATCATAACTGGGAGCTATGTGAATCAAGTCCAAGTGGAATAAGTTGGGAGCTGAAGCTTAGCAAATAAGACCAAGTGGAGTAAGTTGGGAGTTGAAGCTTAACGGACAAGACCAAGTGGAGTTACATAGGATCTCTAGCTTGGCGAATAAGTCCAAGTGGAATTAGCTGGGAGTTGATGTATGGAAAATAAGATCTGCTAGTTGTAACATAACAACCGAGGGTATGGCTCGGCGGGTTTCCTAAGCAACCACGAGGTCAAACATGAGAGACCTCTCTATGTCTACGGATTAAAAATTTAATCTGAATAGAGACCCGTCTCCCAAACGACCATCTCGTCATCGTATCGATTAACTCAAGTTACAACTTAGTCAAACTCGAGAGAAAGACCTCGTAACTTTCCGAATCAATCGACCACGAAAAAGACAACGAATGGATCGTCGATTTTTGTGTTTATAATCGGGGTCAATGACATAATTAATTATCAATATTAATTAACAATTAATTAAACTATGATAATTAATTAACACACATGCGATGACAAGAATAATCAAAGCAAAAATTAACAAGAACAATGAAGGAGCTAAAGAAGAGATATACCTCGTCTTTTACCTCGCAGTCTTCTACCATATGACCCTCCCCTCTTCGACGTCGTGTGGGTGACGAGCTACCAAGAAGCGGAGTCACCAAGGCTCCCAATTAATCACCTTTCTTCATCCTTTTTTTGTGCCAACGCAAAACCCTAGGGTTGGGGTTTAGCTCTCGCCGGCCACCCTTCAAGGAAGAAGGAGATAGAGTGAAGGAGAAGAGCCCTTCTCCCTCACTCACACCCTAGCCGAAACCCTACCACTTCCAAGCTCACCGCCGGCCTACCACCAAGTGGAGATTGCCGCCGACCACCTTGGAAAAGCTCTTCCTTCTTCTTCTTCTTCACCTTACGCTGGCCATCATCAGAGGAGATGAGTCACTGCCAGCTGCCTGAGAAGATGCCTCCCTTCCTTTCTTCACCTTGCGTCGTCGCCCACCCGAAGGGATGAACCACCGCCAGCCACCTTGGAAGAAACACCCCTTGTTCTTCTTTTGCACCGCCGACCAAACAAGGATGAGCTACCCTCACCGGCGACCTAGAAAGAAGATGCTCTCTCCCTCTTTGTGCTTGTCACAGATGCCGACCACCTTGGAAGAAGAAGATGCCTTCTTCTTCTCCTTTTGTCGCCAGCCAAGCACGGGTGAGAGGGTCGCCGCCGGTTCTTCTTCTTCCTCACGAGCTCACTCCGGCCAAAGGTGTTGGGACCGGGTGCATGTTGACATGGATGCGGGTTCGTAATTTTAAAATTAATTACGTGCAGCGGAAGATTTAGCATAAATAATTTCTCAAATTATTTAACCACACATCTAAGCATGCAATTTTATCTTGTGTAGACATGATCATATATTTAAAATTTTGCAGAAACGTAAACTAATTTACGTATTACCTCGCGTAACTCGAAGGAAGGGACGAAATCCAACTCTAAGCGTCCCTTGGAAGCTCCGCCTCTATTCGCGTCCACGCCGAGTATCTTCAGGATGACTTCGCAAAGTCACGAGTTTCATGTTCTCGAGAACTACTAGATTCTCCGAGAACGCGACAAGAAAAACCAAGAGAGAAGTAATCACATCGGAAAAACTCACTACCAAGGTTGACCGGAATCATAATTCCGGCGAGAAGGAGGAAGATGACTTGCGCCCAATCCCAAGGTGATGATGGCCGGAGAGGAAGATCATCCCAACGGAAGAACTTCGTCGCCTCGGTGCTTCTCCTTGTGCTCATGGCAAGAAGAAGGGAGAAGAACCTTGTGGCCGGCCAAGAGGAAGAAGGGAGGAGAGGGAGAGAGCCTAGGCAAGAATACTTCGATTATTCTCCAAGCCTTGCCTTGGGTCCTTTATATAGTGGTCTCTCAACCGCCAAGTCTCTTTTTTCTTATGGAATAAATTTTCTATGACTTATTCCATCATGCCAAGTTTTATCATATTTTAATTCATGATAAAAATCAACCAAGTCTCTTTTTTCTTATGGAATAAATTTTCTTATCATGGTAAATCAATCCATGATTGATTTTATAAAATAAAATAAACCAATCCATGGTTCAGTTTAATTTCCATGAAAAATAAGCCAATCCTTGGTTTATTATATAAAAATTTATATCATCCATAATTTTATAAAACAAACCACACTTGGTTTATTTTATAAATTGAACCAAAAACTTGGTTCTATCCCTTTGTTGTGGCCGGCCAAGCAAAGAGGATGGAGACCCTCTTTGGCCGGCCCATCCAAGCCACGCTCCAATAAATTAAACTTATTTAATTCATCTATTAAGTCTTTAAAAGACTTAGCCATTTTACGCTTCCGATGCATCTCTGAAAAATTCAGATTCGACTTATCGTTTGGCTCAACCAAACCTAATCTCTCTTGATTAGAAAATCCAATTTTCAACTCGTTTTAAATCCCTCGGATTACTCGTAGTGCGTGTGACTAAATAGGCTTTCGATTTATGTTGGCCGTCTATAATTAACCAATTATAGAACGATCATGAGTGACACCTAGTAGTACATCATGATCACCAATTAATCGAAAGATCAACGGTTGACCTCAGAAACTATTCTGAAACCCTTCAGCAGCTATAATGAATCGTGCCCCATTCCCTTCACCATCTTATACCCACTTGGTTCAGGACATGGTCTATGTGTGTCAGTCCCCACTAGGCTGACTACATCACACCTAGCCCAAGTAACGTTTTCTCGTCCTACGGATTCTAATTACTCTCATGTATTTAAGTGATTCATACTCTGAACATGTCAAGCTCTGGCCAGAGGCTTCGAGTAATAATCCGACGATAGGCTTCGGGTATACATCTCCTTGCAAGGAGTGGTGAATCCTTTATAGGCTGTTCAAACATCTTCGGGCACTTCGGCTTATACCCAATCATCCTGGGTCCACACCTCCTTGGAGATGCTTGCTTAAGATGTCAAAGTATAAGTCTCCATGACCAAGATGACTTGAACACCGCAAGTTAAAGGAACATCGCACTTAAGCTGCAGTAAGAACTTCACTGACATATCTATATGTAGACTACCATATGAAGTTTTACAGCCAGTCACTCCAATAAACTAGTTCCCTTAACTAGCATTGATATTTATCTCCGGACATCTCAATGTCACCAGCCAGTGAGAATCAGCAGATTAGAGAATAACCCATACTAGTCTCAACAGAATTGATAGTGTCTGTATTTATCAATTCATCGACTAGGGACAATTTCAATACTTCACAATTGCACATGTAGAGATAATCACTAGTTGTGAATTCATCACAAATTCTCTCATGCTGTGAATTGTATTGCGGACATTCAGTAAATGAGTTTAAGATCTCAATCAAATACATAAATATGTATACTCAAATAGTGAATATTCATTTATTAAAATAAATGATTACAATCATAAGGCGATTGCCTTAGGACACTTTTCTCATATCACTAACAAACTCCCACTTGGCCTAATGCCAATCGCTACGGTACCCAATATCACAGTCTCTAACATGACCCTCAAACTTGCTTTGAGGCAAGGCCTGAGTTAAAGGATCCGCTAAATTTCTTTCAGTGAGAATTTTCTCAATTTGTATATCATTCCTACTTATAATCTCTCTGATCAGATAATAGCGGCGAAGCACATGTTTGGATCGCTGATGAGACCTTGGTTCCTTCGCTTGTGCAATAGCTCCATTGTTGTCGCAATAAACCGGTATTGCTTCATCAATGGTTGGAACCACACCAAGTTCTGAGACAAACTTCTTGATCCAGACTGCTTTCTTTGCTGCTTCCGAAGCTGCAGTATATTCCGCTTCCGTGGTAGAATCTGCTACGGTGTCTTGCTTGGAACTCTTCCAACTTATTGCGCCTCCATTCAAAATAAATACGTATCCGGACTGAGATTTGGAGTCATCCTTATCTGTCTGGAAACTGACATCTGTATACCCACGTATTACCATATCACCTTCTCCATATATTAGGAACACATCCTTAGTTCTTCTTAAGTACTTGAGGATTGTCTTGACAGCCGCCCAATGATCCATTCCTGGATCAGACTGGTATCTGCTTGTGACACTCAGAGCATACGATACATCGGGCCTAGTACATAACATAGCATACATGATAGATCCTATCGCGGATGCATAAGGAATCTTATTCATGCAAATCGTCTCATCTTCTGTGCGCGGACACATAGACTTCGAAAGGTTGATCCCATACCTGATGGGAAGGTAACCTTTCTTGGATTCCGACATGCTAAACCTTTCTAGCACTCGGTTTATATATGTAGACTGCGAAAGACCAAGCAATCATTTTGATCTATCTCTATAGATTCTAATCCCAAGGATATATGTTGCTTCTCCCAGGTCTTTCATGGAGAAAGTTTTGGACAACCAAATTTTTACTGACTGTAAGACTGATATATCGTTTCCTATAAGTAATATGTCATCGACATATAACACTAGGAATACGACTGCACTCCCACTAACCTTCTTGTACACACAAGGTTCATCAGGATTTTATGAGAAATCAAACTCTTTGATTGTCTCATCAAAACGGATGTTCTAGCTCCTGGATGCTTGCTTTAGTCCATATATGGATCGTTGAAGCTTGCATACTTTGATTTTATTAACCGATGTAAAACCTTCCGGTTGTATCATGTATACATCCTCAAGCAGGTTTCCATTAAGGAAAGCTATTTTCACATCCATTTGTCATATCTCATAATCATAATGAGCTGCTATGGCCAGGAGCATCCGAATGGATTTAAGCATAGCTACTGGCGAATAGGTTTCGTCATAATCAATTGCTTGTTTCTGACGATATCCTTTTGCCACTAATCTAGCCTTAAAGGTAACAACATTACCTTCCATGTTGGTTTTCTTCTTGAAAACCCACTTGCACCCTATGGGCTTAATCCCTTCAGGTGCGTTAACCAAGTCCTATACTTGATTTTTGTACATGGAATCCATTTCTGACTTCATGGCTTCAAGCCATTTATCCCTTTCTGAATTTTTCAGAACATCTTCATAATTGATAGGTTCGTCATCGTTAATGAGTAACACGCCGTTCGATTCACTTATGAGAAATCCGTATCTCTCTAGAATATTGCGTGTCCTATCAGACCTACGAAGAAGTGGTGTTGTTTTAGGTTCAACTGAGAGCTCATTATTATGAGTTATTGGTTGTGGGTCAAGACTAGGTGTCTCTGTAATGTCTATTGGAGTTTCTTAAACTTCTTCAAGTTCAATGCTACTCCCACTGTTTTCTTGTAAAAGAAATTCTTTTTCTAGAAATACAACATGCCTTGAAACAAACACCTTTTGTTCCAAGGGATGATAGAATTGGTAACCTTTTGTTTCCTTAGGGTATCCAATAAATAGACATTTATCAGACTTAGCTTCCAATTTGTCTGATACAGTCCGCTTTACATAAGCAGGACAACCCCATATCTTTAGGTGAGATAAATGAGGTTTCTTACTATTCCACATCTCATATGGTGTAGTAGAGACTACCTTGGTCGGGACTCTGTTTAGTAAGTAAACAGCTGTCTTAAGCGCATAACCCCAAAAGGATTTTAGAAGAGTTGCATGATTCATCATAGATCTAACCATGTCCATCAAGGTTCGGTTACACCTTTCAGATACACCATTATGCTATGGTGTATATGGCGGAGTCCATTGAGACAATATCTCATTGTCCCTAAGATAATCTGGAAACTCTTGACTTAAGTATTCACCACCCCGATCGGATCGAAGTATCTTAATACTTTTGCCAAGTTGTTTCTCTACTTTACTTCTGAACTCTTTGAATTTCTCAAAAGCTTCAGATTTGTGTTTCATTAAGAATACATACCCGAATCGTGAGTGATCATCGATAAAGGTAATGAAGTAGCTATGACCTCCTTGTGCAAGAGTTGACATTGGTCCACATACATCAGTATGTATTAGACCAAGCAATTCTCCCACTGGTTTACCTTTTTCCGAAAAGGGTAATTTGGTCATCTTGCCTTTTAAGCATGATTCGCATGTATCAAATGAACCAGGTTCAAATAATTCCAGAATTCCACATCGGTGTAATTTGGTCATGCGTTTCTTGCTTACATGGCCAAGACGACAATGCCACATATAGGAGTCTATTTGATTATCTATTCGAGCACGTTTGTTGCTAACTTCGATATTGAAAACGTCACCGGATAAATCTAACGTGTAGATACCATTGCATAAAGTTCCGGTCCCATAAAGAACACCATTTAAAGTTATGTAACAACAATTGTTACTAAAAGTTAAATGATAACCCTTTTCATTCAAGCATGAAATAGATACAATGTTCTTTATTAACGAAGGAACAAAATAACAATTATCCAATTCTAAGACAAGTCCAGTAGGGAGCTTTAGTAATATGTTCCGATGGCAACAGCAACAATCTTTGCTCCATTTCCAACTCACAAATTCGCTTCTCCCTTGACGAGTCTTCTTCTATTCCTTAGCCCCTATATGTCATTACATATATGTGAGCTACACCCAGTATCAAGTACCCAGGTGTCCGAGGAAATAGAGTGACATTCAATAACGAAGATACCTGAAGAGGATGGGGCATCGGATGCCTTCTTCTTCAGGGACTCAAGATAAACCTTGCAGTTTCTTGGCCAGTGGCCCTCCTTGCCGCAGTGATGACAAGTGCCTTTTGGTGCCTTTTCAATCTTTTTGGCCTTTTCCTTCCTTCCCTTATTTTGTTCTTTGGGCTTCCTCTTAGAGCCTTTCTTTGAGGAACCAACTAACAGTACCGTCTTCTGATCCTGCTTTACAGAAGGCTCTACAGTCTTCAGCAGGTTAAGCAACTCAGGAATGATAGTCTCCAGTTTGTTCATCCGATAGTTCATCACAAACTATGAGTAACTCTTGGGCAAACAATGCAGAATTAAGTCAATACTTAGTTCGTGATCCATTGCAAATCCGAGTGTGCCTAGTCGCTCAATGTACCCCAACATCTTCAACACCAACTGTGAAACAGAAGTGCCTTCCAGCATCTTAGAGGTGAAGAGGAGTCTGGAGACCTCAAACCTTTCGGATCTCGCCTGCTCGTCAAACAGCTCATGAAGATGGAAGAAGATGGTATGAGCATCCATATGCTCATGCTGCTTTTGTAGCTCAGGTACCATAGCGGCCAGCATGATGCAACTCGCAAGTTCAGAATCGGTCACATGTTTCTGATAGGCCACTAACTGGTCTGGAGTTGCATCTTCAGGAGGATGGTTGGGAAGTTGTTCTTCAAGGACATAAGCAAGCTTTTCTGCCTTGAGGACTATCCTCAGGTTTCGAATCCAGTCAGCTTATTGGTGTCCAAAATGGAATGCAAATTCAGAGAAGACATGATCAGGTGATTATCCTAGAAATACAAATTGAGGTTATGTGATGAGAATGATAAAGAATGCATCAATATACATTAATTAAATCCTATTTATTTTTCGAATTGAATAACCCTTTTTATCAATTCGGGAGATCGTAGGAACATCTTCAAATAGGTTGATATCCAACTATAGATAAGAACAACCATGGCTAGAGTCCATCAAGTTATTCTTAGCTATGAAAGGTAGGTAATTATACCGATTACATATTATACATATGTAACTATCACACTATGGTATCAACTAATTGGATGTTTGCATAAATCATTGGGTTGTTAACTCATTAACAAGTATGCAACAATATACCTAGCACCCAACTGCACCTCTCTTTACATCGACCTTGGCTGTGGCACAACAAATCGATGCTCCAAGCTTAAGGCTGGCCCATTAATCAAGAAATAGTTTTAATATGGTTGGGGCTCATTCACCGTTTAGTCAGGCTTGGATGTGCCCAACAACCAAAACTAAGGATTGACCTCTGACTCCAACTATATTAATCATAAACTAATTCCATGATTTGAACATGTTGAGGTTCAAGCCGGGCATGGATGTGTCCATCAACCCAAACGAGAAACAAAACTCCGGTTCTAACCATATTAATGGAAGGTGTTGGCCTTAATATTTTGTAAGGGGTTTTGGGTCTCATCCTTTTCTTTTATGCACATTCATGACATATAATTATGTCATGTTCTAACGATTTCCTTAATAAAGTATGTATGTGACTTAATTTATCAAGTCTTATTAATTGAATTTGGAATCGGATTTTCTAATTCTAATTTCATACTTTATTCAAGGAATTGTTTTGGGAAACTATTTCCTGAATTATCATAATCAATTTCGGAAATAATATGTTTAAGACTTTGATTTCTCTAAATCAAATCTTATTAAATTAAGAGACAAATTCCCTTAATTCAATCACATATTATTTTCATGAAAATCTTATTTAAGGAAATATACTCTATAGGAAACAATTTTCCTAATTAATTTTGGAGACAATAATATGCAAGAGCATCACCTCATAAATCAAATAAGGAAATTATCGTTTGAGAATCACCTCAAAATTTCCGAGATTTGATCACATATTTTATTTATGGAAAATTAATATCAATAACTTAATTTGGATGGCTCCCCGAGACTCAATCCAAAATAAAAATTTGACAGTTTAAATTCAATTTAGGAAATTTAATTATAACAACTAACTTTAAATTAGACGACTCCCAGAGGCTCAATACAAAATAAAGAATTTTGTAAATAATTTAATTTCCAATTATGAATTAAATGCCAATTAATATTCCCATAATTTATCTAGACTTTCTTGAAAGAAAGTGCCCAAAATTACGAGCTTTCCCTAAATGGAAAGTTTCCAAAAATAAAAGGTTTTCAGAATAATTGTAAGTTTCTGGTACAAAGAAAACTTACATTTTACCAAAATTGGAAAATTTCCAAAATAGGAAATTTCCAAAATTGGAAAGTTTCCAAAATGGAAAGATTTCACAATTATCATAAAATTTCAGAAACAGAGATATTTCAAAAGTTTGCGAAATTTCATGAGGATTTCCAAACTTTAAAATTCCTAAATCGAAAATTTACCATAATTGGAATGTTTCCATAATTGAAAAAATTTCCAAAATTGAGATCATGAAAAAGCTTTCCGCAAAACAATTATATGATTATGTTNTCGAAGCCAGTCCATGAAGTTTGGCCCAGTCAGTTTATTGGTGTCCAAAATGGAACGCAAGTTTAGAGAAGACATGATCGAGTGATTAACCTAGAAATACAAATTGAGCTTATGTGAGAAGAATGATAAAGAATGTATCACATACATTAATAAAATCCTATTTATTTTTCAAATTGAATAACCCTTTTTATCAATTCGGGAGATTGTAGGAACATCTCCAAATAGGTTGATATCCAACCATAGATAAGAACAACCATGGCTGTGGCCATCAAGTTATTCTTAGCTATGAAGGTAGGTAATTATACCGATTACATATCACATATATGTAACTATCACTTTATGCTATCAACTAATTGAATGTTTGCATAAATCATTGGGTTGTTAACTCATTAACAAGTATGCAATATACATAGCACCCAACTGCACCTCTCTTTACATCGACCTTGGCTGTGGCACAACAAATCGATGCTCCAAGCTTAAGGCTGACCCATTAATCAAGAAATAGTTTTAATATGGTTGGAGCTCATTCAACCGTTTAGTCAGGCTTGGATGTGTCCAACAACCAAAACTAAGGATTGACCTCTGACTCCAACTATATTATTCATAAACTAATTCCATGGTTTGAACATGTTGAGGTTCAAGCCGGGCATGGATGTGTCCATCAACCCAAACGAGAAACAAAACTCCGATTCTAACCATATTAATGGAAGGTGTTGGCCTTAATATTTTGTAAGGGGTTTTGGGTCTCATCCTTTCTTTTCTAAGCACATTCATGACATATAATTATGTCATGACTAACGATTTCCTTAATAAAGTATGTATGTGACTTAATTTATCAAGTCTCATTAATTGAATTAGGAACCGGATTTCCTAATTCTAATTTCATACTTTATTAAAGGAATTGTTTTGGGAAACAATTTCCTAAATTGTCATAATCAATTTCGGAAATAATATGTTTAAGACTTTGATTTCTCTAAATCAAATCTTATTAAATTAAGAGACAATTCCCTTAATTCAACCACATATTATTTTCATGAAAATCTCATTTAAAAACTCTATAGGAAACCATTTTCCTAATTAATTTTGGAGACAACAATATGTAAGAGCATCACCTCTTAAATCATATTTTATTCATGGATTTAATTAATTACAACAAATTATTTTCTAAGGGTGGCTCCCCGAGGCTCAGATACCCAAAGAAAAGAAATTTGTCGTAAATTCAATTTGGTCCGCTTCGGAAGCGTAACCAAATTAAACATGACAATTTCATTTAAAATTTGGAAATTAAATTACAACAACTAACTTTAAATTGGACGGCTCCCCGAGGCTCAATCCAAAATAAAGAATTTTGTTGATAATTTAAAAACCAATTCAAATTTAATTGTCAATTAATTGTCCATAAATTTGTCTAGACTTTCTTGAAAGAAAGTGCCCAAAATTGTGAGATTTCATAATAGGGTTTCAGAATAATTGTAAGTTTCTGGTACAAAGAAAACTTACATATTTCCAAAATTGAAAATTTTCTAAAATAGAAAAATTTTCAAAATTGGAAAGTTTCCAAAGATGGGAAGTTTTCACAATTATCATAAAATTTCAGAAACTAGGATATTTCAAACGTTTGCGAAATTTCATGAGGATTTCCAAACTTTGAAATTCCTAAATCTAAAATTTATCATAATTGGAAAGTTTCCATAATTGAAAAATTTTCCAAAATTAAGATTATGACAAAGTATTCCGTAAAACAATTATATGATTATGTCGAACACTAACCGGCTCTGATACCACTGTTGGGACCGGGTGCATGTTGACAAGGATACGGGTTCGTAAAATTTTAAATTTTTACGTGCAGCGGAAGAATTAGCATAAAATAATTTCTCAAATTATTTTAACCACGTATCTAGCATGCAACCTTATGATGTGTGGACATGATCATAAATTAAAACTTTTGCGAAAAAGTAAACTAATTTACTTTGTACCTCTCGTAACTCAAAGTAAGGGACGAGATCCAACCGTAGCGTCCCTTGGAAGCTCCGCCTCTATTCGCGTCCACGCCGAGTTCTCTTCGGGATGACTTCGCAAAGTCACGAGTTTTGTGCCGACGAGAACTACTAGATTCTCTAAAGGCACAACTAGAATATCAAGAGAGAAGAAAGGAAACTAACCACCAAGTTAACGGAATCAAAATTCCAGGAAAGGAAGGAAGGAGTCGCGATCCGTTTCTTCTTCTTCTTCGGCACGAACTTGGTGGAGGAAACTCACGGGCACCCTAGGTGCTTGCGTCGGCCCTAGGGTGTGCAAGGGGCGCCGGCCCTAAGGGTAAGTGAGAGGGAGAGAATAAGAGAGGGAGGGAGAGAACTACTAGATCTCTTGATAACTCAATTGGGATTCAAGGCTTGCCTTTGGTTCCTTTATATAGTAGCCTTTCCCTTGCCAAGTCTCCCTCTTAACGGAATTTTCATAAGAAATTTATCTTATAAATTTTCTTATGAATTATTCCGTTTAAGCCAAGTTTTATTATAACTAACTTTATAATAAAACAAATAATCTCTCCTTTTATTATGGAATAAATTTTACAAGAAATTTATAAATTTTCATATTATGAAAAAATCAATTCATAATTGATTTTATAAAATTAAAATAAACCATTCCATGGATCATTTTAATTTCCAAAAAAAAGAATAAATTTCTATAAATTTATTTATATAAATTTCTTTATACAAATTTATTTATCCATAATTTATAAAATAAATCGCGCTAGATTTATTTTATTAATTAAACCAAATAAATTGGTTTCTCCCCATTGTTGTGGCCGGCCAAACCAAAGAGGGTGGGCACCCTCTTTGGCCGGCCACTTCAAGCCCGATCCCTCGCGAATTAAACTCATTTAATTCACCTAATAAGCCTTCAAAAGACTTAGCCATTTTTTGCTTCCGTTGCGCCTCTGATAAATTCAGATTCGACTTATTTCTCTTGATCGGAAAATCCAATTTTCAACTCGTTTTAAATCCCTCGGATTACTCGTAGTGCGTGTGACTAAATAGGCTTTCGATTTATGTTGGTCGTCTATAATCAACCAATTATAGAATGATCATGAGTGGCACCTAGTAGTACATCATGACCCCCAATTAATCGAAAGATCAACGGTTGACCTCAAAAATATTTCTGAAACCCTTCAGCAGCTCTAATAAATCGTTCCCCATTCCCTTCACCCTCTTATACCCACTTGGTTCAGGACATGGTCTGTTTATGTCAGTCCCCACTAGGCTGACTACGTCACACCTAGCCCAAGTAGTGTCTTTGTCGTCTTTTGGATTTCTAATTACTCTCATGTATGTAAGAGACTCATACTCTAAACATGATATGCTCTGCCAGAGGCTTTGAGTAACAATCCGACGATAGGCCTGGGTATACATCTCCTCGCAAGGAGTGGTGAATCCTTTGTAGGCTGTTCAAACATCTTCGGGCACTTCGGCTTATACCCAATCATCCTGGGTCCACACCTCCTTGGAGATGCTTGCTTAAGATGTTAAAGTATAAGTCTCCATGACCAAGATGACTTGAACACCGCAAGTCAAAGGAACATCGCACTTAAGTTGCAGTAAGAACTTCATTAACATATCTATATAGATTACCATATGGAGTTTTACAGCTAGTCACTCCAATGAACTAGTTCCCTTAACTAGCATCCATGATTATCTCCGGACATCCCAATGTCACCAGCCAGTGAGAATCAGTTGATTAGAGAATAACCCATTCTAGTCTCAACAGAATTGATAGTGTCCGTTTTTATCAATTCATCGACTAGGGATATTTTCAATACTTCACAATTGCACATGTAGAGATAATCACTAGTTGTGATCCCATCAGAAATTCTCTTATGCTGTGAATTGTATTGCGGACATTCAGTAGATGAGTTTAAGATCCCAATCAAATACACTAACATGTATACTCAAATAGTGAATTATCATTTATTAAAATAAATGTTTACAATCATAAGGCCTTAGGACACTTCTCTCATATTACTAACACGCCATCACTACTGTAATCCTAGAGCCATCCTGTCGTGCCTCCACTTCTTCTCTATCCCTCACCACCAACAGGTGGTGACCCCTTCACAGCCGTCGGCCGACCATTTCCTTTCTTCTTCTTCCTCTTTTCTTCATGCGCAACCTTGCCTAGGCCACCTCCTTCTTCCCCTTCCACTTCTTCTCTCTTTTTCACAACAGGCCAACCTACTACCACTTCTCCTCCATCTCATCTCAACCCTCACCCATAGGTTTTCCTCCCTTACCTTTTATTCTTCTCCCGAGCAACTCACACGAAGGGGCAATCAGCGTTCCGGCGGAGCACCATCATTGGTGACTATAGAGCAGAGCAGGAGTGGATTATTCGCGGTGTGATTCCAGCGGTAGCGAGCTTTGGGTTTTCTTCACTTGCTGGTTGTGATAATTTTTGGGTTGTTATGTGTTTTTGAGTGAATGCTTGTAATTGATGGATCTTCCATGTTAATGCAGTCTGACCCTGATTGTTGTTTTGGTGTTGACACCGATTTTAGTATAGGTTAATGAGATGATTTTAGATTAAGTCCTGGTCGGGGACTAGGCATACCTTGAGAAGCTAGGTTGGATGAAAGCCTGGTTTGGAGGGTTAGGTCCTAGCTTGAGAAGCTCGGTTGGATGAAAGTCAGGCTTGGAGGGTCAGGTCCTAGCTTGAAAAGCTAGGTTGGATAAAATCCTGGCTTGGTGGGCCATGTCCTAGCTTGGAGGGCTAGGTTGATGAAACCCTGGCTTGGAGGGCCAGGTCCTAGCTTGGAGGGCTAGGTTGATGAAACCCTGGCTTGGAGGGCCAGGTCCTAGCTTGGAGGGCTAGGTTGATGAAACCCTGGCTTGGAGGGCTAGGTTGAAATCCTGGTGAGTGAAATTGGGCATGGAGTCTTGGTCCGAGGGACTGAGCACGAGTCAGGGGAGGCTGGGAGCCAGTTCTCTTGACGTAGAGTGGGTTTGGCCTTGCTTGGATCGGTCTGGTGACCGATCAAGGAAGTTGGCACAGAGTTCCCTCATAGATCGGTCTGGTGGCCAATCCAGCTATGTCTGATCGGTCTGTTGACCGATCAGGAAGCATACAGTGACTTTGGCAAACCTATTGTTCAGCTCTTGATCGGTCTGGTGACCGATCAGGGAGCATGCAGTGACTTTGGGAACCTTACTGCTTGGCTCCTGATCGGTCTGGTGACCGATCAGGGATACTATTTAGATCATTCTGGTGAACGTTCAAACGCCGCGGGTTTTTCTCTACAACGGATCAGGCTGGAGCCTGATCGGTCAGAAAGTGTCCTGATCGGTCCCCAGACCGATCAGGCCACAAACTGATCAGTCTGGTGACCGATCAGGGGTGAGGCAGAAAGAAACTGGAGGAATCCCAGCTGGTCCTGGATCGGTCTGGTGACCGATCCCCAAAAAGTCACGATTTTGGGTTTCTCACTGTGGATCGATCAGGCTGGAGCCTGATCGGTCTGAACCCATCCTGATCGGTCTGGAGACCGATTAGGAGTTACTCTGATCGGTTCGGTGACCTATCAGTAGCTGACAGCTTTAATTCGAAAACGCTGTCAGAGTTCTGATGGCGTTCTGATTGCTACTGATACACTACTGATGCCATCTGATACTTGATCCTCTGCTGATTTACTGGTCTAATGAGCTGTTAAGTGTGCAGGAAACTCATGTGTACACAAGGGGAGTCAAACGGAAGCTTTTGCTGCAGCAGGTTTGGTCGTTTCCCGTCTGTAGGAAATAACGTCTTCTAGCGCACGCTGCAACGACTGAGATGCTGATGACCTGGGACTAGGGCTCGACTGGAGAAGGATTAGTGAGTCCAGAGGAGGACAGGGATAGCTGGGACGTTGCAGGTGAACTGCTGATGAGCTGCAATGCAGTTGGTGACCTGGCGATGGTAAGCAGGTTAAGCTGCGAAGTGGAGAAGGAGCGGACACATCTCTTCAATCAACAAGCTGCTTCTCCAACTCTTGTGCATTCATTCAGACTTTGAAGCGATCTCTTGCAAAGCGGCATCCTTGAGTCTGTGGAGGAAGTTGCGAGTGGATCAGCAAGCAAACAAAGAGCTAGGAGCTCTTGTGTTGATGGTGCTGTGCTGTGCTCGGTGATCTGTTCTCCAATTCTCATCCTTGTGCTTTGTTAAGCGATTTGTAAGATCTTTCCTTTTGTCCCTGCGTTTTCATTCCATATACCATATTGAGACATTTGTGTGGAGAGGTTTGTCCATCGAGAAGGAGGATTTGATATCCGAATTTTCCAGGGCTAGATCTGCCGACGATCAAGGGATCGCCCACCTTAAGGGCACGCCACGGAGTAGGGGCAAGTTATCCCCGAACCTTGTAAACGATCCTTGTTAGTGTTTTTGGGTAGCTTTTCATTTCTGCAGTTCTACTCTGTTTTCCCTTTCTTCCGCTGTGCTACTAACCCTTGAAGTGTAGAAATCCAATAAGTTTAAGAAAGTTGTGACTGGGTACATTCACCCCCTCTGTAGCCATCCAAGTTCCAACAAGTTGTTAGTAATATGAGAGAAGTGTCCTAAGGCAATCGCCTTATGATTGTAATCATTTACTTTAATAAATGAATATTCACTATTTGAGTGTACATGTTTTTGTATTTGATTGAGATCTTAAACTCATTCACTGAATGTCCGTAATACAATTCACAGCATGAGAGAATTTGTGATGAAATCACAACTAGTGATTATCTCTACATGTGCAATTGTGAAGTATTGAAATTGTCCCTAGTCGATGAATTGATAAATACGGACACTATCAATTCTGTTGAGACTAGCATGGGTTATTCTCTAATCAGCTGATTCTCACTGGCTGGTGACATTGGGAAGTCCGGAGATAAATATGAATGCTAGTTAAGGGAACTAGTTCATTGGAGTGACTGGCTGTAAAACTTCATATGATAATCTACATATAGATATGTCAATGAAGTTCTTACTGCAGCTTAAGTGCGATGTTCCTTTGACTTGCGGTGTTCAAGTCATCTTGGTCATGAAGACTTATACTTTGACATCTTAAGCAAGCATCTCCAAGGAGGTGTGGACCCAGGATGATTGGGTATAAGCCGAAGTGCCCGAAGATGTTTGAACAACCTACAAAGGATTCACCACTCCTTGCGAGGAGATGTATACCCAAGGCCTATCGTCGGATTATTACTCGAAGCCTCTGGCCAGAGCATCACATGATCTGAGTATGAATATCTCAGATACATGAGAGTAATTAGAATCCGTTGGACGAGAAAGATATTGCTTGGGCTAGGTGTGACGTAGTCAGCCTAGTGGGGACTGACACACATAGACCATGTCCTGAACCAAGTGGGTATAAGATGGTGAAGGGAATGAGACACGATTCATTAGAGCTGCTGAAGGGTTTCAGAATAATTTTTGAGGTCAACCGTTGATCTTTCGATTAATAGGGGATCATGATGTACTACTAGGTGCCACTCATGATCGTTCTATAATTGGTTAATTATAGACGGCCAACATAAATCGAAAGCCTATTTAGTCACACGCACTACGAGTAATCCGAGGGATTTAAAACGAGTTGAAAATTGGATTTTCGATCAAGAGAGATAAGTCGAATCTGAATTTTTCAGAGACGCATCGGAAGCATAAAATGGCTAAGTCTTTTGAAGACTTATTGGACGAATTAAATGAGTTTAATTCGTATAGTTTTAGCTTGGATTTGGCCGGCCAAAGAGGGTCCCCACCCTCTTTGTTTGGCCGGCCACAACAAAAGGGGAAAACCGAATTTTTGGTTCAAATTATAAAATAAACCGAGCGTGGTTTGTTTTATAAAATTATGGATAAAGAAATTTATATAAAGAAATTTATATAAAGAGATTTATTTTTCATGGAAATTAAAATGAACCATGGATTGGTTTATTTTATTTTATAAAATCAATAATAGATTGATTTACCATGATAAAGAAATTTATATAAAGAAATTTATATAAAGAAATTTCTTTCCATAAGAAAAGGGAGACATGGTTGTTTTTATCATAAATTAAATTATGATAAAAACTTGGCATGATGGAATAATTCATAGAAAAATTTATATGATAAATTTCTTATGAAAATTTATTCCATAAAAAGGAGACTTGGCGATTGAGAGGCTACTATATAAAGGAACCAAGGCAAGACTTGGAGATTAATCTAAGAGATCTAGAAATAAGCCCTCTCTCTCTCTCCTTCTCTCCCTCTCCCTCCTCTAGTGCCGCCGGCCCTAAAAGGAGGACCCCTTTGTTGCCGTGAGCTTCATCCACCAAGCAGCTGCCGAAGAAGAAGAAGAAGCGGGCGCAACTTCTTCCTTCCTCCCGGAATCTTGATTCCGTTCTTCGTTTGGTGGTTAGTCTTCCCATCTCTCTCTTGGTATTCTTGTCGTGCCTTTGGAGAATCTAGTAGTTCTTGTCGGCACGAAACTCGTGGCTTTGCGAAGTCATCCCGAAGAAAACTCGGCGTGGACGCGAATAGAGGCGGAGCTTCCAAGGGACGCTTACGGTTGGATCTCGTCCCTTCCTTCGAGTTACGCGAGGTATTAAGTAAATTAGTTTACTTTCTGCAAAATTTTAATATATGATCATGTCTACACAATATAAGGTTGCATGCTTAGATGTGTGGTTAAATAATTTGGAAATTATTTATGCTAAATCTTCCGCTGCACGTAATTAAATTTAAAATTACGAACCCGCATCCATGTCAACATGCACCCGGTCCCAACAGTGGTATCAGAGCCGGTTAGTGTTCGACATAATCATATAATTATTTTGCGGAAAACTTTGTCATGATCTCAATTTTGGAAAATTTTCAATTATGGAAACTTTCCAATTATGATAAATTTTAGATTTAGGAATTTCAAAGTTTGGAAATCCTCATGAAATTTCGCAAACTTTTGAAATATCCTAGTTTCTGAAATTTTATGATAATTGTGAAACTTCCATTTTTGGAAACTTTCCAATTTTGGAAATTTCCTATTTTGGAAATTTTCAATTTTGGAAATATGTAAGTTTTCTTTGTACCAGAAACTTACAATTATTCTGAAAACCTATTATGGAAATCTCGCAATTTTGGGCACTTTCTTTCAAGAAAGTCTAGACAAATTTATGGATCATTAATTGACAATTAAATTCGAATTGGTTTTAAATTATTAACAAAATTCTTTACTTTGGGGAGTGCCTCGGGGAGCCACCCAAATTAAAGTTAGTTGTTGTAATTTAATTTTCCATTTTGAATAAAATTGTCATGTTTAATTTGGCTACGCCTCGGGGAGCGGGCCAAATTAGATTTACAACAAATTTCTTTTCTTTGGGTATCTGAGCCTCGGGGAGCCACCCAAAGAAAATAATTTGTTGTAATTAATTAGTCCATAAATAAAATATGTAATCAAATCTTGAAAATTTTGAGGTGATTCTCAAACGATAATTTCCTTATTTGATTTAAGAGGTGATGCTCTTATATATTGTTGTCTCCAAAATTAATTAGGAAAATTGTTTCCTATAGAGTTTTCTTAAATAAGATTTTCATGAAAATAATATGTGGTTGAATTAAGGGAATCTGTCTCTTAATTTAATAAGATTTGATTTAGAGAAATCAAAGTCTTAAACATATTATTTCCGAAATTGATTATGACAATTTAGGAAATTGTTTCCCTTGAATAAAGTATGAAATTAGAATTAGGAAATCCGGTTCCTAATTCAATTAATGAGACTTGATAAATTAAGTCACATACATACTTTATTAAGGAAATCATTAGTACATGACATAATTATATGTCATGAATGTGCTTAGAAAGAAAAGGATGAGACCCAAAACCCCTTACAAAATATTAAGGCCAACACCTTCCATTAATATGGTTAGAACCGGAGTTTTGTTTCTCGTTTGGGTTGATGGACACATCCATGCCCGGCTTGAACCTCAACATGTTCAAACCATGGAATTAGTTTATGATTAATATAGTTAGAGTCAGAGGTCAATCCTTAGTTTTGGTTGTTGGACACATCCAAGCCTGACTAAACGGTTGAATGAGCTCCAACCATATTAAAACTATTTCTTGATTAATGGGTCAGCCTTAAGCTTGGAGCATCGATTTGTTGTGCCACAGCCAAGGTCGATGTAAAGAGAGGTGCAGTTGGGTGCTATGTATATTGTTGCATACTTGTTAATGAGTTAACAACCCAATGATTTATGCAAACATTCAATTAGTTGATAGCATAAAGTGATAGTTACATATATGTGATATGTAATCGGTATAATTACCTACCTTCATAGCTAAGAATAACTTGATGGCCACAGCCATGGTTGTTCTTATCTATGGTTGGATATCAACCTATTTGGAGATGTTCCTACGATCTCCCGAATTGATAAAAAGGGTTATTCAATTCGAAAAATAAATAGGATTTAATTAATGTATGTTGATGCATTCTTTATCATTCTTCTCACATAAGCTCAATTTGTATTTCTAGGATAATCACTTGATCATGTCTTCTCTGAATTTGCGTTCCATTTTGGACACCAATAAGCTGACTGGGCCAAACTTCATGGACTGGCTTCGAAACCTGAGGATAGTCCTCAAGGCAGAAAAGCTTGCTTATGTCCTTGAAGATCAACTTCCCAACCGTCCTCCAGAAGATGCAACTCCAGACCAGTTAGTGGCCTATCAGAAACATGTGACCGATTCTGAACTTGCGAGTTGCATCATGCTAGCCGCTATGGTACCTGAGCTGCAAAAGCAGCATGAGCATATGGATGCTTATACCATCATCTTCCATCTTCATGAGTTATTTGACGAGCAGGCGAGATCCGAAAGGTTCGAGGTCTCCAGACTCCTCTTCACCTCTAAGATGCAGGAAGGCACTTCTGTCTCACAGTTTGTGTTGAAGATGTTGGGGTACATTGAGCGACTGGGCACACTCGGTTTTGCAATGGATCATGAACTAAGTATTGACTTAATTCTGCATTGTTTGCCCAAAAGTTATTCACAATTTGTGATGAACTATCGGATGAACAAGCTGGAGACTACCATTCCTGAGTTGCTCAACCTGCTGAAGACTATAGAGCCTTCTGTAAAGCAGGATCAGAAGACGGTACTGTTAGTTGGTTCCTCGAAGAATGGTTCTAAGAGGAAGGCCAAAGAACAGAATAAGGGAAAGAAGAAAAAGGCCAAAAGACTGAAAAGACCCCAAAAGGCACTTGCCATCACTGTGGCAAGGAGGGTCACTGGCGAAAAAACTGCAAGGTTTATCTTGAGTCCTTGAAGAAGAAGGCATCCGATGCCCCATCCTCTTCAGGTATCTTCGTTATTGAATGTCACTCTGTTTCCTCAACCACCTGGGTACTTGATACTGGGTGTAGCTCTCATATATGTAATGACATACAGGGGCTAAGGAATAGAAGAAGACTCGTCAAGGGAGAAGCGAATTTGCGAGTTGGAAATGGAGCAAAGATTGCTGCTGTTGCCATCGGAACATATTTGCTAAAGCTCCCTACTGAACTTGTCTTAGAGTTGGATAATTGTTATTTTGTTCCTTCGTTAATAAAGAACATTGTATCTATTTCATGCTTGAATGAAAAGGGTTATCATTTAACTTTTAGTAACAATTGTTGTTACATAACTTTAAATGGTGTTCTTTATGGGACCGGAACTTTGTGCAATGGTATCTACACGTTAGATTTATCCGGTGACATTTTCAATATCGAAGTTAGCAACAAACGTGCTCGAATAGATAATCAAATAGACTCCTATACGTGGCATTGTCGTCTTGGCCATATAAGTAAGAAACGCATGACCAATTACACCGATGTGGAATTCTGGAATCATTTGAACCCGGTTCATTTGATACATGCGAATCATGCTTAAAAGGCAAGATGGCCAAATTACCCTTTTCCGGAAAAGGTAATCCAGTGGGAGAATTGCTTGGTCTAATACATACTGATGTATGTGGACCAATGTCAACTCTTGCACAAGGAGGCTATAGCTACTTCATTACCTTTATCGATGATCACTCACGATTCGGGTATGTGTTCTTAATGAAACACAAATCTGAAGCTTTTGAGAAATTCAAAGAGTTCAGAAATGAAGTAGAGAAACAGCTTGGCAAAAGTATTAAGATACTTCGATCCGATCGGGGTGGTGAATACTTAAGTCAAGAGTTTCAAGATTATCTTAGGGACAATGGGATATTGTCTCAATGGACTCCGCCATATACACCACAGCATAATGGTGTATCTGAGAGGCGTAACCGAACCTTGATGGACATGGTTAGATCCATGATGAATCATGCAACTCTTCCAAAATCCTTTTGGGGCTATGCGCTCAAGAAGCTGTTTACTTGCTAAACAGAGTCCCGACCAAGGTAGTCTCTACTACTCCATATGAGACGTGGAATAGTAAGAAACCTCACTTAACTCACCTTAAGATATGGGGTTGTCCTGCTTATGTGAAGCGGACTGTATCAGACAAATTGGATGCTAAGTCTGATAAATGTCTATTTATTGGATACCCTAAGGAAACAAAGGGTTACCAATTCTATCATCCCTTGGAACAAAAGTGTTTGTTTCAAGGCATGCTGTATTTCTGGAAAAAGAATTTCTTTTACAAGAAAATAGTGGCAGTAGTATTGAACTTGAAGAAGTTCAAGAAACTCCAATAGACATTACAGAGACACCTAGTCTAGACCCACAACCAATAACTCATAATGATGAGCTATCAGTTGAACCTAAAACAACACCACTACTTCGTAGATCTGATAGGACACGCAATATTCCAGAGAGATACGGATTTCTCGTAAGTGAATCGAATGACGTGTTACTCGTTAGCGATGACGAACCTATCAGTTATGATGATGTTCTGAAAAGTTCAGAAAGGGACAAATGGCTTGAAGCCATGAAGTCGGAAATGGATTCCATGTACGAAAATCAAGTATGGGACTTGGTTAACCCACCTGAAGGGATTAAGCCCATAGGGTGCAAGTGGGTTTTCAAGAAGAAAACCGACATGGAAGGTAATGTTGTTACCTTTAAGGCTAGACTAGTGGCAAAAGGATATCGTCAGAAACAAGGAATTGATTATGACGAAACCTATTCGCCAGTAGCTATGCTTAAATCCATTCGGATGCTCCTGGCCATAGCAGCTCATTATGATTATGAGATATGACAAATGGATGTGAAAACAACTTTCCTTAATGGAAACCTGCTTGAGGATGTATACATGATACAACCTGAAGGTTTCACATCGGTTGATAAAACCAAAATATGCAAGCTTCGACGATCCATATATGGACTGAAGCAAGCATCCAGGAGCTGGAACATCCATTTTGATGAGACAATCAAAGAGTTTGATTTCTCACAAAATCCTGACGAACCTTGTGTGTACAAGAAGGTTAGTGGGAGTGCAGTCGTATTCCTAGTATTATATGTCGATGACATATTGCTTATAGGAAACGATATATCAGTCTTACAGTCGGTTAAAATTTGGTTGTCCAAAACTTTCTCCATGAAAGACCTGGGAGAAGCAACCTATATCCTTGGGATTAGAATCTATAGAGATAGATCAAAACGGTTGCTTGGTCTTTCGCAGTCTACATATATAGACCGAGTGCTAAAAAGGTTTAGCATGTCGGAATCCAAGAAAGGTTACCTTCCCATCAGGCATGGGATCAACCTTTCAAAGTCTATGTGTCCGCGCACAGAAGACGAGAGGATTTGCATGAATAAGATTCCTTATGCATCTGCGATAGGATCTATCATGTATGCTATGTTATATACTAGGCCCGATGTATCGTATGCTCTGAGCGTCACAAGCAGATACCAGTCTGATCCAAGAATGGATCATTGGGCGGTTGTCAAGACAATCCTTAAGTACTTAAGAAGAACTAAGGATGTGTTCCTAATATATGGAGAAGGAGATATGACAATACGTGGGTATACAGATGCTAGTTTCCAGACAGATAAGGATGACTCCAAATCTCAGTCCGGATACGTATTTACATTGAATGGAGGGGCAATAAGTTGGAAGAGTTCCAAACAAGACACCGTAGCGGATTCTACCACGGAAGCGGAATACATTGCAGCTTCGGAAGCAGCAAAGGAAGCAGTCTGGATCAAGAAGTTTGTCTCAGAACCTGGTGTGGTTCCAACCATTGATGAAGCAGTGCCGGTTTACTGCGACAATAATGGAGCTATTGCACAAGCAAAGGAACCAAGGTCTCACCAACGATCCAAATATGTGCTTCGTCGCTATCATCTGATCAGAGAGATTATAAGTAGGAATGATATACAAATTGAGAAAATTCCCACTGAAAGGAATTTAGCGGATCCTTTAACTAAGACCTTGTCTCAAAGCAAGTTTGAGGGTCATGTTAGAGCCTGTGGTATTGGATACCGTAGCGATTGGCATTAGGCCAAGTGGGAGTTTGTTAGTAATATGAGAGAAGTGTCCTAAGGCAATCGCCTTATGATTGTAATCATTTACTTTAATAAATGAATATTCACTATTTGAGTGTACATGTTTGTGTATTTGATTGAGATCTTAAACTCATTCACTGAATGTCCGCAATACAATTCACAGCATGAGAGAATTTGTGATGAATTCACAACTAGTGATTATCTCTACATGTGCAATTGTGAAGTATTGAAATTGTCCCTAGTCGATGAATTGATAAATACGGACACTATCAATTCTGTTGAGACTAGCATGGGTTATTCTCTAATCAGCTGATTCTCACTGGCTGGTGACATTGGGATGTTCGGAGATAAACATGAATGCTAGTTAAGGGAACTAGTTCATTGGAGTGACTAGTTGTAAAACTTCATATGGAAATCTACATATAGATATGTCAATGAAGTTCTTACTGCAGCTTAAGTGCGATGTTCAAGTCATCTTGGTCATGAAGACTTATACTTTGACATCTTAAGCAAGCATCTCCAAGGAGGTGTGGACCCAGGATGATTGGGTATAAGCCAAAGTGCCCAAAGATGTTTGAACAGTCTACAAAGGATTCACCCCTCCTTGCGAGGAGATGTATACCCAAGGCCTATAATCAGATTATTACTCAAAGCCTCTGGCCAGAGCATCACAAGATCTGAGTATGAATATCTCAGATACATGAGAGTAATTAGAATCCGTTGGACGAGAAAGACATTGCTTGGGCGAGGTGTGACGTAGTCAGCCTAGTGGGGACTGACACACATAGACCATGTCCTGAACCAAGTGGGTATAAGATGGTGAAGGGAATGAGGCACGATTCATTAGAGCTACTGAAGGGTTTCAGAATAATTTCTGAGGTCAACCGTTGATCTTTCGATTAATTGGGGATCATGATGTACTACTAGGTGCCACTTATGATCGTTCTATAATTGGTTAATTATAGACGGCCAACATAAATTGAAAGCCTATTTAGTCACACGCACTATGAGTAATCCGAGGGATTTAAAACGAGTTGAAAATTAGATTTTCCGATAAAGAGAGATAAGTCGAATTTGAATTTTTCAAAGACGCATCGGAAGCATAAAATGGCAAAGTCTTTTGAAGACTTATTGGACGAATTAAATGAGTTTAATTCATATAGTTTTAGCTTGGATTTGGCCGGCCAAAGAGGGTCCCCACCCTCTTTGTTAAGCCGGCCACACCAAAAGGGGAAAACTGAATTTTTGGTTCAAATTATAAAATAAATCGAGTGTGGTTTGTTTTATAAAATTATGAATAAAGAAATTTATATAAAGAGATTTATTTTTCATGGAAATTAAAATGAACCATGGATTGGTTTATTTTATTTTATAAAATCAATAATAGATTGATTTACCATGATAAAGAAATTTATATAAAGAAATATCTTTCCATAAGAAAAGGGAGACATGGTTGTTTTTATCATAAATTAAATTATGATAAAAACTTGGCATGATGGAATAATTCATAGAAAAATTTATATGATAAATTTCTTATGAAAATTTATTCTATAAAAAGGAGACTTGGCGATTGAGAGGCTACTATATAAAGGAACCATGGCAAGACTTGGAGATTAATCTAAGAGATCTAGAAATAAGCCCTCTCTCTCTCTCCTTCTCTCCCTCTCCCTCCTCTAGTGCCGCCGGCCCTAAAAGGAGGACCCCTTTGTTGCCGTGAGCTTCATCCACCAAGCAGCTGCCGAAGAAGAAGAAGAAGCTGGCGCAACTTCTTCCTTCCTCCCGGAATCTTGATTCCGTTCTTCGTTTGGTGGTTAGTCTTCCCATCTCTCTCTTGGTATTCTTATCGTGCCTTTGGAGAATCTACTAGTTCTTGTCGGCATGAAACTCGTGGCTTTGCGAAGTCATCCCGAAGAAAACTCGGCGTGGACGCGAATAGAGGCGGAGCTTCCAAGGGACACTTACGGTTGGATCTCGTCCCTTCCTTCGAGTTACGCGAGGTATTAAGTAAATTAGTTTACTTTCTGCAAAATTTTAATATATGATCATGTCTACACAATATAAGGTTGCATGCTTAGATGTGTGGTTAAATAATTTGTGAAATTATTTATGCTAAACCTTCCGCTGCATGTAATTAAATTTAAAATTACAAACCCGCATCCATGTTAACATGCACCCGGTCCCAACACAAGTGGTATCAAAGCAAGGGGCTCTGTCCATCCGGATTAACAACCAAGAGCTATCAACAATGTCATTGAGAGAAGGATTTAGCACCACTCGACCTCCCTTCTTCGATGGATCGGATTTTCAATATTGGAGGTCTTGCATGGAATACTATCTCAAGACCGACATCGGAATGTGGTTCTCCGTAAAGGAGAGCTTCATTCCTCCAAGAGACGTGGAGGGAAAAGAATTAGAGTCTTCCTGGTGGTCGACTGAGCAAACCCAAAAAGGTAATGCCGATGCGAAGGCGGTGGTGACCTTGCAATTTGGAATGAAGAAAGACCAACTAGTCAAGGTTGGTCCCTTTACAAGTGCAAAAGATTTGTGGAACAAGCTCATCAAACTCCATGAGGGCACCCGAGACTCGAGAATAGCCAAGAGGGACTTGTTCCTCAACCAATTACAAAACCTCTCCATGAAGGAGAGTGAAACGGTAATTGAGCTTCATAGTAGATTCAAATAAGTCCTCAACGGTCTCCATTCCATTGACAAAAAGGTCGAAAATCGCGACCTTGTGAGGTATGTGTTAAAAGCATTTCCAAGGAATGCCTTGTGGTCATCCATGGTAGATGCCTACAAGGTTTTTAAAAATTTATCAATTGTAAAGTTAGATGATCTATATTGTGAAATGAAGATTCATAAAATGGCTAACAAAGGCCCCAAGGAGAAGGGGATTATGTTGGTGCAAGTTGCATCAATGATATTCCTCTTTAAGTGTTTTAATGTTTGACAATACACTTAAGTCAGTGATAGACAAAGGGGAGTAAGAGAGAAGTAACCTAAGCTGAAGAAAAGTCCTAGTTAATCTAGGCATCGAAACCCTAAGTCCCAGCAAAGGGCTGCTGGGCACCTAGCGAAGGGCTGCTAGGTATCGAAACCCTAAGATCTAGCGAAGGGCTGCTAGGCACCTAGCGAAGGGCTGCTAGGTATCGAAACCTTAAGACCTAGCGAAGGGCTGTTAGGCACCTAGCGAAGGGATGCTAGGCATAGAAGACCTAGCGAAGGGCTGCTAGGCACCTAGCGAAGGGATGCTAGGCACCTAGCGAAGGGATGCTAGGCATAGAAGACCTAGCGAAGGGCTGCTAGGCACCTAGCGAAGGGCTGCTAGGGATAGAAGACCTAGCGAAGGACTGCTAGGCACCTGGCGAAGGACTGCTAGGTAATGAAGTCTTGGTCCAAGGGACTGAGCAACTTAGCTGAGCGATGACCAAGTATAGGAGTAGAGACGAGTCAGGGTTTGGGCGTCTCAAGGTCCGGAGGTATCGGAAGCTAAGCAAAAGTCCACCCGAAGGGCTGGGTGGCAATCGTCTCCTGAAAGGAGTAGGTGAAGGGCAAGTTCTCGGGGATGGGAACTTGTGCCGGTTCGACCTAGGGTTTCGTGAAGATCCGAAGTCCGAACCAAATCCTCAAGTTTAATATTTCATGAATATATGCTTTGTGTTTGTGTATCTTGTAGGTACCAAGAACCGGAGACAAAGCAAGTAAACAAGTGAGGCTAGAAGGCAACATCCAGGGCGCCCCCATGCAACCAGGGCGCCCCCATGCAACCAGGGCGCCCCCAGATAAAGCTAAAAAGCTGGTTTTGGTGAAGCACACAGAACAGGTGTCAAGCGGGGCGCCCGGAGCGTCCGGGGCGCCTGGGTTGAAACCTGTATTTGCTGTTTCGACTCCGAAACACAGATAAGCCTCCATTAGGGCGCCTGGGAGGTCCGGGGCACCTTGGTCAAAGCTTTTATCACCTGCGGCGAGGTAGGCGCAGGGATAAAGTTTGACCGAGTCTTCCGGGGCGCCCCCAGCGTCCAGGGCGCCCCCAGGAGGCCTATATAAGGGGCTTCGACCCCTCTGCTTCATAATCAACTGCCAAGTACCATTCTGATCTTTCTGACCAACGACAATGCGCTAAAGACGAGGCTCTACGACCGGGAGGCTCCAGGAGGGAGTGCGTGGCACTTCGGAGGTTCAGATCGGCCGAGTTTCAGATCTTGTTTGTTCGGTTTGAGTTTACTATTACGCACTTAATTTTACTTATATTTTGATTGTAAACTTGCACTGTAAGTTGGGTTTCTCCGCCTCCGGAAAGTTCGTGAAGGAGACAAATAGTGGACGGGCGTTCCCGTGCATAGGCCTTGGATGTACTGACCCTGGGGGGTCGGGAACCAAGTAAAAATCCGCCGTGTCACTGTCTTGCTTTATTTCTTTTATTTACTTTTCCGCTGTGCTACTAATGTTCTAAGTTCAGAACGATCCAAGTTTTTCTACGATGTTTCCGTGAGTAATTTTCACGATCGATATTCACCCCCTCTATCGACGGCACCGGTCCTACAATTGGTATCAGAGCCGAGCCGCTCTTCACTGGACTAACCGCCGAAGGAGCAACGACGCCAGGAGTTGAGGGGGAGCCCTGGGGTGAATCAGGTACAACTTTTTATGTCAAATTTTAAGTTGCATATTATTTGTTTCACGTGCAGGGAGAGAGGGCACTACAAAAATCAGTGCCCTACTCGTAAGACTCGGTCTACACCACCGGCGGCAAAGGGGGTACCAGCGCCAGGAGTCCGGAAGAACAAGGATCACGTACGATGCTTCAAATGCTAGAAGTACGGACACTACAAAAACAAGTGTCCGGCAAAGGTACGTAAGATTTATGTTCCAAAAGTTTTACAAATTTCTGCAATGTCTTTTAATAATTTAGATAATTTCCCTGATAAGTTAGAATTATTGCATAGTCAAGTAGAGATTTTGAATAATCAGTTACAAAATGTGAATATGGCTAAAATGTTAGAAATAAATTATTTAATCATTAATACCAATTCAATAATTGCTAAAATTAATTTTGATATTAAATCTAAAATAATCTCTGATAATTCTACAGATAATGATGCAATTAATTCTGGATCTAAATCTGAAATTAATCCCGAATTCAAATTAGAAAATCCTGAGGATAAAACCGAATTCAAATTTGAAAATCCTAAGGATAAAGTTGAATTCAAAAATCTTAAGGATAATTCTAAGTCAGAAAATCCTTTAGATAATTACAAATTCAAATTTGAAAATCCGTTGTATAAATTTGAATTCGAATCTAAAAATTATGAAGATAACTCTGAAAATCTCAAGATTAATCCAGAAATTAATTCTGAAAATCTCAAGATTAATCCAGAAATTAATTCTGAAAATCTTCTAGAGATTAATGTTGAAAATATATCTGAGGATAATTCTAAGGATAATGGTGAAGATAAAATTCTCCTAAATAATAACTTAATCATAGATAATATTTAATATTATTATAAAACTTTAACTAGTGGCCCAATTTACTCCACCTACTGTGAGGATATTGAAAAATTTAATCTTGAGGAGGAGATAGAATTTTCTAAGATAAAGGCCATAATCAATAAAAATTACAAAAATTCAAATAAATCAAAATTATTAGAAAAACATGAAAAGAAAGACAAAGATGAAGAAGAAATTTTCGAAATAATGAAAATGATGAATTTAAACCTACAATTATTAATTAATCATTATAATCTTAATTAAATCTTAATTTAATCCTAATTAAATTTGAATTAAATCTTAATTTAATCCTAATTAAATTCGAATTAAATCTTAATTTAATCATAATTAAATTCGAATTAAATCTTAATTTAATCTTAATTCAAATTAAATCTTAATTTAATCCTAATTAAATTCAAATTAAATCTTAATTAAATCTAAATTAAATTAAATTCAAATTAAATTAAATTAAATTCAAATTAAATCAAATTAAATTAAATTTAAATTAAATTCAATTAAATTAAATTTTAATTAAGTCAATTAAATCAATTTAATTCAAATAAAGCTAATCAATTCAATCTACTTCAAATAAATTCAACTTTAATTGATTCAAATCAATTCAATCTTAATTAATTAATTTTCAAATTAATTCAAACTTCAATTAACTCAACTTCAAATCTTAAATAACTTAAACTCAAACTAAAATAAAATTTTACGCAAACTATAACAATTAAAATTAATCACATTAAATATGTCAAAGTGGGTTGGCATATTCGCGGGTTCACATGACATGCATCAAATCGGGAATTTGATACATTTTTAGAAACTTAAATAAAATGCTTTGGACTTGTTTGACTCATGCATAATTGTCATATCATGCATCTGCTACTTCTTTTTATATGACATGTCATTCATATTTAAATTGTATGCATATATTAGAACGACTATAGGAAAAAGAATAATTGAAACTTGATCAACCTAGTATTGGGTGGCGGTGAGATGATAGTACGTTAGGGAAGCCAATTCTAATAAGGTCAAGTATACTTGGTCTCTTTAGACTGGTGAAACTAGCCGAAGCTATCGATCCAAGATCCAAACTAGTTAGACCAGAATTTTTCAAAAAGTGATTTTGAAAATGAAATTTCATTAAAAGGCTTTGTCAAGGAAAGGGTTGATGATCCAATAAGGCTACGGCCAAAGAAGGCCTAGTGCCTCGCCAATACCTGGAAGCCAATTTTTGAAATTCAAATTCAAGTTACTTCTTGTCAAATTCAAATCTAACACAAGCTTCAATTAAATCTTAGAATTAAAAATAAATTAAGAAAAATGATTCAAGCATCTCACAATACACCTATAAGACAATTATGCTTGTTGTATTGATACATCTAAAATGGGTGAGATGTTAAGGACTAATGAATTGAAAAATATTTTTCAAAATTATTTTTCAAAACGGTTAGAATATTTTCCTAAAAATATATTTTCAAAATAATGCTTCAACATAATAATATTTTTATGGAATTCATGCTTGTCTAATTGAATATACATATTATACGTTTTTCAAAAATTATATCCTTTCTAAAATTGTTTGACTCACTCAATTAGACACAAGCCTCTTAGGACAACACTAAAGTTCCTTAAGACACTTAGATAGAGTCAAACGGTATCGGATACAGGGGGAGTGATTTTCATTTTTTTTGGCTTTCGAAAACTACATTGTAAAAATTACTATTATTTGAAAATATTTTTCGAAAACTAAGCTTTAAAATCGTTATCACTTGTGTTTTTCGAAAAAGGTTTATGTTGTAAAATTTATCTGTCTTGTTTGATTTTGATAAACCCTAAAGACACAGAGGAAGGTCCATTTCATAATCTACAAGGACTCCTAGGATGTTCAACTTTAGGGGGAGTATAAATCAAACTTCTGAAATAATTTTGTTTAATTAATTGTTTTGAAATTATTAGATAATTTCTTTAATTTGAATCAAAACTTAAGACTTAGAGGAAGAATACTTGTGGTCAACAAGCTTCCCAGGACTGGGTCAAGTTTAGGGGGAGATCAAATTAAAAGAATTATTGAATATCTCAAATGTTTTCATGCGCTGTATTTTCAAATTTTGCTAAAAACATAAGTAGTCTTTCAAAATACTATTAGTCTATTATTTTTGTGTGACCTATGAAATTATCTTTGAAACAATATTTACTTGAGTTTGAAGAAATTCCAGGACACTTAGGAAATGTCCTTGTAATCAACAAGGTTTCCCAGGATAGTGTCAGACTGAAAGATAAACCAAATCAAGTAATATATTGGGTCTTCAAAAGTTCACACATTTTTTCAAACTGTACCAACATATTTTTTCAAAATTCTATTAATATTGACTTGACTTTAAAAAATTTCCAGGACACTTAGAAAAATATCCTTGTAGTCAACAAGGTTTCCCAGAATAGTGTCAGACTGGAAAAGAAACTTAGTCAAGTAAAATATTATGTTGCAAAAATTACTTATAATTCTCAAAGTCTCATCTCTTTCAAAAAATAGTTAGTACTTGCAAAATAGGCATAATAATTATATTTTCGAAAATAACATTTTTTCAAAAGTTATGCATTTCTCCAAAAAAAAAGGTACTTTATATTTTTCAAAAAAAAAATATTTACAAATTCTTTCAAAAGTACTTGCATATTGCTAAAGATCATTTTCAAAGTACTTTCAAAGCGCATAACATATTTTTCAAAATTATGCACTTTTTTTTTTTCAAAAATGCAATATATCATTCAAAATACAATGCTTTCAAAATTTCTGCACCAAGTATTGTCAAAAAGAACCAAAATTTCTCATCGTTGTTGCAAGTATTTTCTTGTGTTTTTTTTTTGATGTATGACAAAGGGGGAGAGGTATGCTTAAGTTAGAAATTTTTTATTATTTTTTCTAGAGGATCAAAAATATGTTCAAAACTAAAGTCAATTTTTCCCCAAGGATAGTAAGTTAACCCCTTAAACCAATCTTACTTTGGTTATTGTCAAACATCAAAAAGGGGGAGATTGTTGGTGCAAGTTGCATTAATGATATTCCTCTTTAAGTGTTTTAATGTTTGACAATACACTTAAGTCAGTGATAGACAAAGGGGAGTAAGAGAGAAGTAACCTAAGCTGAAGAAAAGTCCTAGTTAATCTAGGCATCGAAACCCTAAGTCCCAGCGAAGGGCTGCTGGGCACCTAGCGAAGGGCTGCTAGGTATCGAAACCCTAAGATCTAGCGAAGGGCTGCTAAGCACCTAGCGAAGGGCTGCTAGGTATCGAAACCTTAAGACCTAGCGAAGGGTGCTAGGCACCTAGTGAAGGGATGCTAGGCATAGAAGACCTAGCGAAGGGCTGCTAGGCACCTAGCGAAGGGATGCTAGGCTAGAAGACCTAGCGAAGGGCTGCTAGGCACCTAGCGAAGGGATGCTAGGCATAGAAGACCTAGCGAAGGGCTGCTAGGCACCTAGCGAAGGGCTGCTAGGGATAGAAGACCTAGCGAAGGGCTGCTAGGCACCTGGCGAAGGACTGCTAGGTAATGAAGTCTTGGTCCAAGGGACTGAGCAACTTAGCTGAGTGATGACTAAGGACAGGAGTAGAGACGGGTCAGGGTTTGGGCGTCTCGAGGCCCGGAGGTATCGGAAGCTAAGCAAAAGTCCACCCGAAGGGCTGGGTGGCAATCGTCTCCTGAAAGGAGTAGGTGAAGGGCAAGTTCTCAGGGATGGGAACTTGTGCCGGTTCGACCTAGGGTTTCGTGAAGATCCGAAGTCCGAACCAAATCCTTAAGCTTAATATTTCATGAATATATGCTTTGTGTTTGTGTATCTTGTAGGTACCAAGAACCGGAGACAAAGCAAGTAAACAAGTGAGGCTGGAAGGCAACATCCAGGGCGCCCCCATGCAACCAGGGCGCCCCCAACGGTGGGGGTGCCCCCAGATAAAGCTAAATAGCTGGTTTTGGTGTAGCAGGCAGAACTAGTGTCAAGCAGGGCGCCCGGAGCGTCCGGGGCGCCCGGGTTCAAACCTGTATTTGCTGTTTTGACTCCGAAACACAGATAAGCCTCTATTAGGGTGCCTGGGAGGTCCGGGGAGCCCTGGTCAAAGCTTTTATCACCTGCGGCGAGGTAGGCGCAGGGATAAAATTTGACCGAGTCTTCCGGAGCACCCCCAGCGTCCAGGGTGCCCCCAGGAGGCCTATATAAGGGGCTTCGACCCCTCTGCTTCATAATCAACTGCCAAGTACCATTATGATCTTTCTGACCGACGACAACGCGCTAAAGATGAGGCTCTACAACTGGGAGGCTCCAGGAGGAAGTGCGCGGCACTTCGGAGGTTCAGATCGGCCGAGTTTCAGATCATGTTTGTTCGGTTTGAGTTTACTATTACGCACATAATTTTACTTATATTTTGATTGTAAACTTGCACTGTAAGTTGGGTTTCTCCACCTCCGGAAAGTCCGGGAAGGATACCAATAGTGGACGGGCGTTCCCGTGCATAGGCCTTGGATGTACTGACCCTGGGGGGTCGGGAACCAAGTAAAAATCCGCTGTGTCACTGTCTTGCTTTATTTCTTTTATTTACTTTTCCAGTGTGCTACTAATGTTCTAAGTTCAGAACGATCCAAGTTTTTCTACGAAGTTTCCGCGAGTAATTTTCACAATCGATATTCACCCCCCCTCTATCTACGGCACCGGTCCTACAGATTACACTTGTAGCAGGGGAAAGGAGCAAGAAGAAGGAGCAGGAGGTAACTTCATCTTTATCCGAGTCCGAGTCCGAGTCCGACTCTAAGTCTGAATCTGAGGAGGATGGTAGTGTTGGGACCGGGTGCATGTTGACATGGATACAGGTTCGTAATTTTTTTAATTTAATTACGTGCAGTGGAAGATTTAACATAAATAATTTCATAAATTATTTTAACCACGTATTTAGCATGCAACCTTATGATGTGGTGACATGATCATACATTTAAAATTTTACAGAAAGTAAATTATTTACTTAATACCTCGCGTAACTCGTAAAAAGGGACGAGATCCAACTGTAGCATCCCTTGGAAGCTCCGCCTCTATTCGCGTCCACGCCGAGTTCTCTTCGGGATAACTTCGCAAAGCCACGAGTTTCGTGCCGACAAGAACTACTAGATTCTCTAAAGGCACGACTAGAATATCAAGAGATAGAGATGGAAAACTAACCACCAAATGAAAAACGGAATCAAGATTCCGGGAGAAAGGAAGGAGTCTCGACCCGCTTCTTCTTCTTCTTCGGCACCTTCTTGGTGGAGGTGGCTCACGGCAATGGAGGTGAGGGCAGCTGGCCCTAGAAGAGGAAGATGGTAGCCGGCCCTAGAAAAGGGAGAGGGAGAGAAGGAGAGGAAGAGAGGCTAGGCAAGAATCCTTGATCTCTTGAATTGATTTCCAAGCCTTGCCTTGGCACCTTTATATAGTAGCCTCTTAATCGCCAAGTCTCCTCTTAACGGAATAAATTTTTCATAAGAAATTTATCTTATAAATTTTTCTATGAATTATTCCGTTATGCCAAGTTTTATTATAACTTAATTTATAATAAAAACAACCATGTCTCCCCTTTTATTATGGAATAAAATTTACAAGAAATTTATTATATAAATATTTCTTATCATGGAAAAATCAATTCATAATTGATTTTATAAAATAAAATAAACCAATCCATGGTTCATTTTAATTTCCATAAAAAGAATAAGTTTCTATAAATTTCTTTATATAAATTTCTTCAACCATAATTTTATAAAACAAATCGCGCTTGATTTATTTTATAATTTAAACCAAATAATTTGGTTTCCCTTCTTATTATGGACGGCCAAACCAAAGAGGGTGGGGACCCTCTTTAGCCGGCCAAATCCAAGCCGTCTACTTACGAATTAAACTCATTTAATTCGTCCAATAAGCCTTCAAAAGACTTAGCCATTTTTAAGCTTCCGTTGCGTCTCTGATAAATTCAGATTCGACTTATCTCTCTTGATCGGAAAATCCAATTTTCAACTCGTTTTAAATTCCTCGGATTACTCATAGTGCGTGTGACTAAATAGGCTTTCGATTTATGTTGTCCGTCTATAATCAACCAATTATAGAACGATCATGAGTGGGACCTAGTAGTACATCATGACCCCCAATTAATCGAAAGATCAACGGTTGACCTCAGAAATATTTCTGAAACCCTTCAGCAGCTCTAATGAATCGTGCCTCATTCCCTTCACCATCTTATACCCACTTGGTTCAGGACACGGTCTATGTGTGTCAGTCCCCACTAGGCTGACTACGTCACACCTAGCCCAAGTAATGTCTTTCTCGTCTAACGGATTCTAATTACTCTCATGTATTTTAGAGATTCATACTCTGAACATGTCATGCTCTGGCCAGAGGCTTCGAGTAACAATCCGACGATAGGCCTTGGGTATACATCCCCTCGCAAGGAGTGGTGAATCCTTTGTAGGCTGTTCAAACATCTTCGGGCACTTCGGCTTATACCCAATCATCCTGGGTCCACACCTCCTTGGAGATGCATGCTTAAGATGTCAAAGTATAAGTCTCCATGACCAAGATGACTTGAACACTGCAAGTCAAAGGAACATCGCACTTAAGCTGCAGTAAAAACTTCACTGACATGTCTATATGTACACTACCATATGAAGTTTTACAGCCAGTCACTCCAATGAACTAGTTCCCTTAACTAGCATTCATGTTTATCTCCGGACATCCCAATGTCACCAGCCAAAGAGAATCAGCTGATTAGAGAATAACCCATGCTAGTCTCAACAGAATTGATAGTGTCCGTATTTATGAATTTATCGACTAGGGACAATTTCAATACTTCACAATTGCACATGTAGAGATAATCACTAGTTGTGAATTCATCACAAATTCTCTCATGCTGTGAATTGTATTGCGAATATTCAGTAAATGAGTTTAAGATCACAATCAAATACACGAACATGTATACTCAAATAGTGAATATTCATTTATTAAAGTAAATGATTACAATCATAAGGCGATTGCCTTAGGACACTTCTCTCATATTACTAACAGGTAGCGGGTCTACTTCCTCCGAGATGGCCAACTTTGTTAGAAGAATGATGAGGAAGAGCCGGCGCTTCAAGGGTAAAGGTAACCCTAGTGAAGTTAAGATTGATAAGTCTAATGTTACCTATTATGAGTGTAGCAAGAAAGTGTTGGATAGAGAATGTAACGACCCAGAAAATTCTCTTAATATTTTCTTAAAATATTAAGCATGTTTAAATAATTTTTCAAGGGACCTAGAAATATTAAGGAGAACTTTGGCTTAGAAAATCCATGTTTTCTCATTTAAATTGAGAAAACTAAGTACCAATGAGCTTTAAATGGGCTCCAAAAATGGATATTAATTAGGTAAAATTAATATAAATTAGGTAAAATTAATATAAATATAAAAGAATTTTATTTAAGAATATTGGCATAATTATGGGGGATTTTAGGGGGAATTTTCAGAATTTAGGGAATAAAAATAATAAAATAGATGAAATAAAAATAAAGGTGCATGAGCCAAGGATTGAACCTTGGACCTCTTGTACAACCATGTAAGCCTTAACCAACTCACCTAGCAAGGGATTTCTATGAGGAAATGAAGTGGATGTAAGTTAAGATTAAGAAGAAGATGAAGAGTCATGGAGAGACTCTTCATTTACCTTCTTAATGGGCTATTAAAGGGGGGTTTTGGGAGTTACCTCTTCTTCCCATTACTTGCATATTCGAACCCCTTCCTCCCCTCATTCTTGCCGAGCACCAAGAAGAGGTTTTCCCCTTGGAAAAACTTCCACCAAGGTCTCATCTCCAAGATCTAAGGGGTCTTCCAAGGATACAAGGACAAGGGTGTTCAAGGGTCCAAAGATCTTAACATTTTCTTCTCTTCCAAGGTTCAAAAAATCAAGAAACCCAAGGTAAGACTCCCTCACCTGTGGTATAATAGTTCCCTCTGATTTTTATGATTTTTAGTATGATATAGTGGTTGGTTTCGAATTGGATGTTGAAAGGAAAGAAAACCAGGACCCTCATGTTTAAGGGTTTCGGCCACCATGATTTTTAGGTCTATAAATATGATAAAAATATGTATAATGCTATTTAATGTTCCCTGATGATGTTTAGATGTTAAGTATAATTTTTGGGAATTTTTGGAGTAACCTAAGACACCTTAAGGTTTCGGCCAACATGAAAGAAGCAAAACCAAGAACCCTAGGATTGAGGGTTCCGGCCACCATGATTTTAAAGTCTATAATTATGCCAAAAATCTTTATAATGTTATTTAATGTTCCCTTATGATGTTTAGAGGTTAATTATAATTTTTGGGAATTTTTGGAGTACCCTAGGACACCCTAGGGTTTCGGCCAACATGAAAGAAACAAATTAACACCCTAGAGACCCTATGGGTTTCGGCCACCATGGTTTAGGGTTCAAAAATGATGCTATAAATCTTGATAATGTTTTCTAATGTTATCTTATGAGGTTTAGGGATTAAATATAATTTTTGGGAATTTTTGGGGCACCCTAGGATACCCTAGGGTTTCGGCCAACAACAAGACCTCATGGGTGGAGTTGGGTCTAAAACCCCAAGCATGTGTTTGATGTATTAACATGATATAAGAGAGATAGAGGGTGATTATGTGAATGTTTCACATAGCTTTGAGTCCCTATAGGTTTCGGCCAAGTACCCTAATAGGGTGGGAAGTTAGGACTTATTTCAAGTAAGGGCCCCAATGACCCTATGGTAAGGTATGGTTGATGTTTAAGCAATTGATTTGGAGTTTTAATGGAATTTTTTCATACCCCCATGGCCTTGAAGTTTCGGCCAAGAGCAAGTTTAGGGTTAAAGGATTAGGGTTGGGCTTAAGTAGGGAACCAGAGGGTTCCTATGGCCTAGTATATGTGTATGAGTTACCAAGATATATGTTTAAGTAAGATGGAAGAAGTTCTATGTTAACCAAACCTTTAGTTTTATGTTAAGTTGAATGATATGCCATGTTTATGAATGATATGCCATGTTTATGAATGATTTGCCATGTTTATGAAGGATATGCCATGTTTTATGAATAAGATGTAAGTATGCCATGTCTTATGAATGAGGTTAAAGTACATGCCTTTAGGGCATAACGATGATGTTAAGTATGATGAATGAATGATGATGAATGACAAGTATGATGAATGAATGATGATGAATGACAAGTATGATTAATGAATGATGATGAATGGAAAGCATGTGAAAGCATTATATTTTATTTTATGGGCTTGTACCGGACCTAAGTAAGGTCCACGGTTCTGGACTACCGATGATGCTGTCCACGGTTCGGGACTACTGATGATGCTGTCCTTACGGTTCGGGACTACCGATGAAGCTGTCCTTACCCTAGTAGGTCGAGATTAGCTACCTCGTATTTACTTAGGGATGCACGCATATGATGAATGAATGTCGTACAAGCCAGGGCCCAATGAATGTTATGATATTTTAAAAGCATGTTTTTAAAGACTAAGCATCTATATATATATATATATATATATGCAATTGCCACATGTATCCATCCATGTTATGCATTATATTTATGATAAGAATATTATGCAAAGTAAGTTTATGCAAGGTATGTTTATGCAAATGATTTTGTTTATGTTTCGTGTTGATATATGATGCCATGATTTGATTGTGTTCATGCTAGTCTAGAATGCCATGATTTACTTATGTTTATGCTAGTTTAGGATGTCATGATTTATTTATGTACATGCTAGTTTAGGATGTCATGATTTAACTAGTTTTATGCCATGATTTATTTATGTACATGCTAGTTTAAGATGCCATGATTTAACTAGTTTTATGTGAAGTTAGAATGCCATGATTTATTTATGTTCATGCTAGTTTAGGATGCCATGATTTAATTATATTTATGCTAAGTTAGAATGCCATGATTTTAATTATGTCCATAATAATTTATGATGCCATGATTTAATTATGTTAAGCTGAGTTAGGACGCCATGATTTTATTTAGGTTTATGCTATGCTATGAATGTTTACGATGTTTATGTCTATGCCAAGTATTATGTCATGCCATGAATGTTGTTATGGTTATGTTTATGCCATGCTATGAATGTGATGAAGTTATGTTTATGCCATGACGAATGAATGCTAAATGATGAAAAGGCTTATGTTTATGCCATGACGAATGAATGCTAAATGATGAAAAGGCTTATGTTCTAAGTAAAGCACTAAGTATGTAAAGCACTAAGTATGTAATGGCTTATGTGCTCATGAAAGAATGATGAATGGTTTTAGTGAGTAGGAAAGAGTCTTACTAAGCCTGTGTGTTTATAGTCTTATTTCCTTATACCGCAGATCACGCAAGGGGACAGTAAGGAAGCAGCAGGAGGGCATCAATGAATGTGTGTGATAGTGACTTGGCCAAGGAGCAATATGGTTGCTCGTCTCATGATAGAACTTTATCTTTACTGTTGTGTGTTTGAGTATGACTCTAGGACATGATGCTAAGTATGACATGATGCTACGAATGACATGATGCTAAGTATGATATGATGCTAAGTATAAAGTTACTATGCTAAGTTCCTATGTTAGGATGTTAGAAATGGTAGTAAGTGCATGTAGGAGTAGGTTAAAGGTTTCCGCTGCATTATGATGTCTACATGCCCTAAGTATGTTAACGTAACGCCGCTTTATGAAAAGAAAAAAAAAGCGGGCGTTTACAGGTTGGTATCAGAGCAGTAACCATCTCACTACACACACATCAAGCCGTCTTCCTGCAGCTTCCAAGTAAGTATCTCTTTACATATCTGATAGTAGTAAGATGTTTTATGGTTCTAAGATACGCAAGTATGAACGATAGTTATGATGAAAAGTCCGTTACGATATGTAACGGCGAATGATACTTTATCTTATTTTATGAAGTAAATATTTAGAATAATATAGGCGTAGAAAAGAAACTATAAATTATGATATTATGTATAATTTATAATATAGTCACATGTAGAAAATTATCTGATAGCCTACCCACAGGAGATTATAACACTCTCACCTATGTTATCGGATAGCATTAGTTCCATGATATTAATACTGATATAATTAATGGTATAGGTCATATGGTATAACTTAGGTAGGGACGCATAGGGTAGGGTTCTAATTATGTTAACACTTATTATAGGTTATGGGTCACTGATATCTTATATATAATATATAAGACTACCTTAAGTTATTTTATGGTAAGATAATAAGTAGGATCTCACCTATTCTATAATAATCATACAACTAATATAATTCGTAACTCGGGTTAAGAACTAATATTCGGAAGCATACTATTATTAGGTTTACCCATAATTAAAATAAGTATATAACTATGATATATGCGTATAATTATATCATGGAGTTAATAATGACATTAGCCAATTATATGTCAAAGAGATAATCAGAACTTCGATATATACAGCGATGCTTCCAAGCTAGGACTTGGAGCTGTACTTAGGCAGAGTCGTAAGGTCATTGCTTATGCCTCTAAGCAACTCAAGGAACATGAGCAGAACTACCCCACTCACGATCTGGAATTGGCTGCGGTGGGTTTCGCTCTTAAGATATGGAGGCATTATCTATATAGAGCGCAGTGTCGAATTTATGCAGACCACCAGAGTCTGCGATATTTCTTCACTCAGAAAGACCTGAATATGAGACAACGCCGATGGCTTGAGTTGGTAAAGACTATGACTGCAAGATCTTCTATCACCCAGGGAAGGCGAACAAGGTGGCCGATGCACTCAGCCGGAAATCAAGTGCCACCTTGATGTCCATATCTAAATTATCCCGACCACTCGAAAGAGAAACGATGAATTTTGGGGTCGAAGTCATCTCCGGGCGGCTTTCCACCATGACAATATCACCCATGCTGTTGGAGAACATAGTGGAAAGATAAGATGGTGATCTGAGTCTTCAGAAAATAAAACAGGAGATCCTAGAAGGAAAGGGCGATGGTTTTCATATCGCTAAAGGGGAGTACTTTACCTCAGGGATCGTCTATGTATCCCTAAGGATCCGGAGCTTCGAAAGGAAATACTGGCAGAAGCTCACGGAACCCCTTATTCGATGCATCTAGGATCCACCAAGATGTATCAGGATCTGAAAGAGAAGTTTTGGTGGTCAGGTATGAAGAGGGATGTGGCTCAGCATGTTAGTACTTGCATGACTTGCCAGCAAGTAAAGGCAGAACACCAGCGACCCGGAGGAGTTCTGCAGCCACTTGCAATTCCAAAGAAGAAAATGGGGCTCACAACGGATGTCATAGACAGCACCACTCGAGCTATACAGAATATCCGACAACAGATAGAAACTGCTCAGAGCCGGCAGCAGAGTTATGCCGATGTTCGGCGCAGACCACTGGAGTTTAATGTTGGAGATTGGGTATTTCTCAAAGTGGCCCCTATGAAGGGAGTGACCAGATTTGGGAAGAAAGGAAAATTAAGTCCGCGCTATGTGGGGCCGTACCTGATTCTGAAAAGAGTCAGTAAGGTGGCATATGAGCTGGAGCTGCCTCCAGAGATGTCAGCTATCCATAACGTATTCCATGTGTCCCTGCTGAAAAAGTGTATCCCAAACATGGACCAAGTGATCGAGCCACAGACGGTGCAAGTGCAAGAGGACCAGAAGCTAGAAGATGTTAGGGTTGTAGGTAATTATCCAGAGATATTCCCAGATGAATTACCAGGATTAGCTCCTGATAGAGAAGTGGAATTCGAGATCGAATTGGTTTCTGGTACTAACCCGTTTCCCAAGGCACCTTACCGTATGGCAAGGTCAACGGTTTGAGGAATTCACCTGGGAGCGTGAGGACGCGCTGAGACGCAGGTACCCGGAGATATTCTATGTTCGAGGACGAACTTTCACGAGGTATGGGGCATTGTAACGACCCGAAAAATTCTCTTAATATTTTCTTAAAATATTAAGCATGTTTAAATAATTTTCCAAAGGACCTAGAAATATTAAGGAGAACTTTGGCCTAGAAAATCCATGTTTTCTCATTTAAATTGAGAAAACTAAGTACCAATGAGCTTTAAATGGGCTCCAAAAATGGATATTAATTAGGTAAAATTAATATAAATTAGGTAAAATTAATATAAATATAAAAGAATTTTATTTAAGAATATTGGCATAATTATGGGGGATTTTAGGGTGGATTTTCGGAATTTAGGGAATAAAAATAATAAAATAGATGAAATAAAAATAAAATAAAAATAAAGGTGCATGAGCCAAGGATTGAACCTTGGACCTCTTGTACAACCATGTAAGCCTTAACCAACTCACCTAGTAAGGGATTTCTATGAGAAAATGAAGTGGATGTAAGTTAAGATTAAGAAGAAGATGAAGAGTCATGGAGAGACTCTTCATTTACCTTCTTAATGGGCTATTAAAGGGGGGTTTTGGGAGTTACCTCTTCTTCCCATTACTTGCATATTCGAACCCCTTCCTCCCCTCATTCTTGCCGAGCACCAAGAAGAGGTTTTCCCCTTGGAAAAACTTCCACCAAGGTCTCATCTCCAAGATCTAAGGTGTCTTCCAAGGATACAAGGACAAGGGTGTTCAAGGGTCCAAAGATCTTACCATTTTCTTCTCTTCCAAGGTTCAAAAAATCAAGAAACCCAAGGTAAGACTCCCTCACCTGTGTTATAATAGTTCCCTCTGATTTTTATGATTTTTAGTATGATATAGTGGTTGGTTTTCGAATTGGATGTTGAAAGGAAAGAAAACCAGGACCCTCATGTTTAAGGGTTTCAGCCACCATGATTTTTAGGTCTACAAATATGATAAAAATATGTATAATGATATTTAATGTTCCCTGATGATGTTTAGAGGTTAAGTATAATTTTTGGGAATTTTTGGAGTACCCTAAGACACCTTAAGGTTTCGGCCAACATGAAAGAAGCAAAACCAAGAACCCTAGGATTGAGGGTTTCGGCCACCATGATTTTAAAGTCTATAATTATGCCAAAAATATTTATAATGTTATTTAATATTCCCTTATGATGTTTAGAGGTTAATTATAATTTTTGGGAATTTTTAGAGTACCCTAGGACACCCTAGGGTTTCGGCCAACATGAAAGAAACAAATTAACACCCTAGAGACCCTATGGGTTTCGGCCACCATGGTTTAGGGTTCAAAAATGATGCTAAAAATCTTGATAATGTTGTCTAATGTTATCTTATGAGGTTTAGGGATTAAATATAATTTTTGAGAATTTTTGGGGCACCCTAGGATACCCTAGGGTTTCAGCCAACAACAAGACCTCATGGGTGGAGTTGGGTCTAAAACCCCAAGCATGTGTTTGATGTATTAACATGATATAAGAGAGATAGAGGGTGATTATGTGAATGTTTCACATAGCTTTGAGACCCTATAGGTTTCGGCCAAGTACCCTAATAGGGTGGGAAGTTAGGACTTATTTCAAGTAAGGGCCCCAATGGCCCGATGGTAAGGTATGGTTGATGTTTATGCAATTGATTTGGGGTTTTAATGGAATTTTTCCATACCCCCATGGCCTTGAAGTTTCGGCCAAGAGCAAGTTTAGGGTTAAAGGATTAGGGTTGGGCTTAAGTAGGGAACCAGAGGGTTCCTATGACCTAGTATATGTGTATGAGTTACCAAGATATATGTTTAAGTAAGATGGAAGAAGTTCTATGTTAACCAAACCTTTAGTTTTATGTTAAGTTGAATGATATGCCATGTTCATGAAGGATATGCCATGTTTTATGAATAAGATGTAAGTATGCCATGTCTTATGAATGAGGTTAAAGTACATGCCTTTAGGGCATAACGATGATGTTAAGTATGATGAATGAATGATGATGAATGACAAGTATGATGAATGAATGATGATGAATGACAAGTATGATGAATGAATGATGATGAATGGAAAGCATGTGAAAGCATTATATTTTATTTTATGGGCTTGTACCGGACCTAAGTAAGGTCCACGGTTCTGGACTACCGATGATGCTGTCCACGGTTCGGGACTACCGATGATGCTGCCCTTACGGTTCGGGACTACCGATGAAGCTGTCCTTACCCTAGTAGGTCGAGATTAGCTACCTCGTATTTACTTAGGGATGCGCGCATATGATGAATGAATGTGGTACAAGCCAGGGCCCAATGAATGTTATGATATTTTAAAAGCATGTTTTTAAAGACTAAGCATCTATATATATATATATATATATATATATATATATATATATATATATATATATATATATGCAATTGCCACATGCATCCATCCATGTTATGCATTATATTTATGATAAGAATATTATGCAAAGTAAGTTTATACAAGGTATGTTTATGCAAATGATTTTGTTTATGTTTCGTGTTGATATATGATGCCATGATTTGATTGTGTTCATGCTAGTCTAGAATGCCATGATTTACTTATGTTTATGCTAGTTTAGGATGTCATGATTTATTTATGTACATGCTAGTTTAGGATGCCATGATTTAACTAGTTTTATGCCATGATTTATTTATGTACATGCTAGTTTAAGATGCCATGATTTAACTAGTTTTATGTGAAGTTAGAATGCCATGATTTATTTATGTTCATGCTAGTTTAGGATGCCATGATTTAATTATATTTATGCTAAGTTAGAATGCCATGATTTTAATTATGTCCATAATAATTCATGATGCCATGATTTAATTATGTTAAGCTGAGTTAGGACGCCATGATTTTATTTAGGTTCATGCTATGCTATGAATGTTTACGATGTTTATGTCTATGCCAAGTATTATATCATGCCATGAATGTTGTTATGGTTATGTTTATGCCATGCTATGAATGTGATGAAGTTATGTTTATGCCATGACGAATGAATGCTAAATGATGAAAAGGCTTATGTTTATGCCATGACGAATGAATGCTAAATGATGAAAAGGCTTATGTTCTAAGTAAAGCACTAAGTATGTAAAGCACTAAGTATGTAATGGCTTATGTGCTCATGAAAGAATGATGAATGGTTTTAGTGAGTAGGAAAGAGTCTTACTAAGCCTGTGTGCTTATAGTCTTATTTCCTTATACCGAAGATCACGCAAGGGGACAATAAGGAAACAGCAGGAGGACATCAAAGAATGTGTGTGATAGTGACTTGGCCAAGGAGCAATATGGTTGCTCGTCTCATGATAGAACTTTATCTTTACTGTTATGTGTTTGAGTATGACTCTAGGACATGATGCTAAGTATGACATGATGCTACGAATGACATGATGCTAAGTATGTTATGATGCTAAGTATGAAGTTACTATGCTAAGTTCCTATGTTAGGATGTTAGAAATGGTAGTAAGTGCATGTAGGAGTAGGTTAAAGGTTTCCACTGCATTATGATGTCTACATGCCCTAAGTATGTTAACATAACGCCGCTTTATGAAAAGAAAAAAAAAAGCGGGCGTTTACAGAGAAAACCGATAGAGGGGGGGGGGGGTGAATATCGGAAATCGTTCGGATTTTAAAACTAAGAGAAATTGCACAGTGGAAGTTAAAAAGAACACACAACACAGAGACACAGTCGATTTTACTTGGTTCGGAGCCTGTGTCGACTCCTACTCCAAGGCCCACGGTCGTTGACCGTTTACTTTGGGCAATTCTATATGAAGCGTAATAATAGGTTACAGAATTTAGTTACAAAGTAAGTGCACTAAAATATTAATAAAGAATTGCGCTCTTCGTTACCGACGTCCGGAGTGGATTGACTTTTTCGGGGCAGCGGGACGTCGTCGGCTCGAGTTGGAATGTTTCTGGAGCAAGGCACGAGCGTAGAAGAGCTTTGAGGCATTGAGAGAGTTGATGCTTTGAAGCCTTGGTCGAGGGCCCTTTATATAGGGCCTGGGGGCGCCCGGGACGTCGGGGCGCCCCCCCACGTGGCCTCTGATCCGCAGAGCTCTCGGTCGCGTCTGATCCTCTAGATCAGCTTTGATCGGGGCGCCCGGAGTGCTCGGGGCGCCCGGGTTGACCGGGTCAAATCTTATCTTCTGGCTTCGAAGGCTTTTGGTTTGAGGTATGCGCATGGGGGCGGCCAGGATGCTGGGGTCGCCCGGGAGCAGCGGGGGCGCCCGGGAGCACGGGGGCGCCGCGCTCAGCGACTATTCAAACGCTTTTTACTTTGTTTTGTTTTGTATGCACCTTGGGGGCACCCGGGACACTCCGGGCGCCCTACTCAGCCCTTGCCTCTCTCCTTTGAGGCTTTCTGAGCTGCAGACACACGTTCCTTCGGTCCTGCATCTAGGGTTAGTCCAAAACACAACAATATATTAAGTGGTTAAATTATACAGCCTCAGCTGTCTTGGTTCTGACTTTGGTCTCCAAAATGGAGCCCTTGGTCGAACCGACGCCTACTGTTCCCTCGACGGGGAACGCGTCCTCACCTACTCCTCTCGGGAGAATTTACCTGATGCCAACCGTTCCTCTGGTTGGACTTTTGCCTGACGGTCCTTTGTCAGGTCTTGGATGCCGAGCTGCCCTTCGCTCGGTGCCTAGCATTCCTTCGCTAGGGCTTCAGTCCCAGACTGTCCTTCGCCTGGCTCCTAGCAGTCCTTCGCTAGGGCTTTTGACTCTGGCATTCCTTCTCCAGTGCCTAGCGGTCCTTTGCTAGGGCTTATTTCCCTGGCATTCCTTTGCCACTGCCTATCAGTCCTTCGCTAGGGCTTTTCCTGCACACTAGATTAACTTGTTAGAAAATAAGAAAGACTTAACTTTTGACCTATGTTGCCATTATCAAAACACAGGTTTGACTTGGGTGCATTCTGCACCAACAATCTCCCCCTTTTTGATTTATGGCAACCCTAGTTCAAAAAGTTAAGTTTAAGCAAAACATGAAAAAGGTTTAAATTTTGTTCCCTCCCCCTGGAAGGAATCTCCCCCTAGATTTTTAAAAAAATTCGTGGGGTAAAAAAAACTTTACTTGTACTTTGAAAAACTTAAGTTTTAGGTACTTAGAAATCTTTCAACAACTTAATTTAAAAGTACATAGGAGATTTTGAAGCATAATTAGAGTACTTAAAAAGTTTAAAGTTTTAAGTTTTAAAGTACTCAAGAGTTTTTTTTAAAAAAATGCTAACTTATGTACTTAGTAGGATTTTAAAAAGCTTAAGTACTTAGGAAATAAAGTGAATTTGGAAAACTTTAAGTACTTGAAAATCCTAAGTACTTTGTAACATTGTACTTATTCAGTTATAAAAAACTTAAGCTTTAATGTACTTATAAAGAATATTTTGACAAGCTTAAGTAAGAAAATTTTGAAAGGCTAGAATACTTAGCAAAATTTTGAAAGCTTGAGTAAAAATTCTGAAGCTAGAGTACTTAGCAAAATTTTGAAAGCTAGAGTACTTAGCAAAATTTTGAAAGCTTGAGTAAAAATTTTGAAACTAGAGTACTTAGCAAAATTTTGAAAGCTTGAGTAAAAATTTTGAAACTAGAGTACTTAGCAAAACTTTGAAAAGTTTAAGCTTTTGAATAAAGGATAAGTAAATTTTTGAAACCTTTTTGAATAAAGGAAAAATTTTGAAACCTTTTTTGAATAAGTAAAATTAATTTTTCTCTTTCCTTTCATATCTCTCCCCCTTTGCCATATATCAAAATAAGATAAATATAGCAGAAATATGATTGCATAAAGGAAATAAATAAGATTTTGCTGTACTGAACCAATTCATAATTTGACTTAAACTAAATCAGTTAATTTTCTCTGTAGGGACGTGTCTAACCCAATTAGCTACTTACTAACTGTTAGAAATAGTAGTTTTTGATAGGATTAGTCAAGTTAAGTGTTTTTGTTCAAGTTAGATTTTCTAAGCTTGACACTTAACTTGATTGCTATGTAAATTGTATTTAGTAGCCCAATTACTGCAGATGCACTGCCTTAAAGCATCTTGAATTAAGGCAAAGACCTAAGCATCTCAACCCTTTCTAGGTTATCAATCAAAAGTACCCTAAGGTGCTTGTGAGATGCTGGCTTCTAAGTCTATAGGTGCATGCAGTTCTAGGGTTAGGGCCTAGGCTAAGTCCATTTTCAAAAAAGCCCTTAATTTGAAATGGGGTAGTTTTGAAATAAAAATAAGACTCAGTCAAAAAATGAAAATTGATTTTGAAATTAAGTAAAACAGTTTTTTTTCAAATTATATTTAAAAAAAATTTTAAATCAAGTAACACAAAAATTAATCTATTCTACAGTGCACAATGATAACTGCAAAAAGGACAAGTACTTATAAACTGGTCAACAGAAAATAAAGCAGGTAATCAAGGTTCAAATACAGTCAAACAGTCAAACACAAGTCAACCCTACTGAGTAGTGGCAGTTAAATAGGTACAATGCTAAGTGAATCTAAGACGAAGGACCGGGATGATCAGACGGGCCAGGCTGCCATGCATCGAATCGTGCCATCATCTCTATGTATCGTGCGTCAGCCACTTCTCGATTGGCTCGACGAGCTTCCATCTGCTCTAGGTGGTAGGCTTCGACCTCCTCTCGGAGACTCTGAACCTTTGTGTCTAATTGTGTCACTCTCTGGTAGAGTGTCAGTGGAGCGGGCTCATCGATGTGTGATCGGGCTGCTGCAGCTATGTCTCCAACGTCGACTTCAACCTCCTCGTCTGAGTCGACTGGTGCTCCGGCCTGCTGTCGTCTCCAACTAAGAACCGCGGTGGCCGACACCTCTAGACCTGCTAACGAAAAGTTCCTAAATATTATTTCGTCAAAGTCGGTCATAGCGGTAATTTCACCAACGGTAATGTCACGACCGTGGTGATGAAGGAGGGATGTGATGATGTGGAAATATGGTGTGCGCACTCGTCCCTGGGTCGTGACACTGGACGCATGCAGAATGGTATGAAACATATGGAGTTCAATGTCTAGGTTAAGGTGATGGACTAGGGCATAAAGAAGGAAAGCATGAAAAGGTTGCATAGTCCCTAGGTCTCTGGTGGAGAGTGGTAGGATACAGCGGACCAGAACTCTATACAAGGCATAGTTCTGGGCCTGAAGTTCAACAGCTTGGAAGCGTCTATTTTCTAGGAGATCTGCCCTATAGAAAGAGGAGTGAATGGTATCTAGGGTAATCTCTGAGTAGGGAGGATCAAATGGGGGGTTCCTAGGAGGATAACAGCAGAATGTGGACTGAGAGGGTCGCAGTCCTAGGAATCGGTTCAACAAAGTCGGGGTTATAGTCAAGGGAATCCCTTGGACAGTGGTGTGAAACATAAGATTATCTTGTCGAATTATATTATTGTAAAATTCTGCGCATAAAGATTCATTAATGGTATGCGTGCAGAAGATACGATTGTCCAATTGATAGAAGTTGATGATGTTCATGGCGACAGGGCATGATTGGGTAAAAAAGTGCCTATTGAGATAACTCGTTTTAATAGGCTTGTAGATTGTTTGTGCAAACCTATTACATAACTCTAGGTTAGGAAATCTAGGGTCCGGATTAGGTTGGGCACCGGGGTTAGCCGGGTTCGGTCGGCATCTTCTAAGTTTAAGGAAATTAAAGGAAGAATAAAGATATTGCATGAGAAAATAAATTTAAATGCAATAACAATAATAATAATCATACCGGACGGCTCGGGGAGGCATAGTTGAGAATGAGGACTTGCAAGATCTTCTTGAATAGAAAGAAGTGGAGAAGGACGTTGATTTTGGTGTCGGAAGTGAAGGAGGTTCGGGTGCCTTATATAGGGAGTTCAACGGGGGCGCCCGGGAGCTTCCGGGCGCCCTGGTCAGGGTTGCTGCCAAAGGCAGTGTAAAGGACTGGTTGGGGGTGCCCGGGACAGCCCGGGCACCCTCAACAGAGGGCTTTTGCAGGTGTTGCTGCATTGGGGGTGATGGGGGCGCCCGCGTGGTTCCGGGGGCCCTGGTCAAAAGCAAGAACAACTTTTTGCCTAGGGTGTAAGAAAAGTTGGGGTAGGGGGCGCCCGCGTGGTTCTGGGCGCCCGGAATAGGGTAGGTAAAGACAAAATTTTTGTCTTATCTACTTTTAACCATGGTTTAATCGGTTTGACCATGGTTTGAATTGATTTGACTGGTTTGACTGTGGTTTGACTGTGTAATCATGCTTTGACCACGTTTTACCTTAGTTTGACTATGTTGACCTTGGTTTGACTGCTTTGACTATGGTTTAATTATCTCATCCTATAGGTATTAAAAGAATTTCCAATTGAGTCTTAATCCTACTGTCTCACCCAGTCTAGGGTTTTCAATCATGTTAGCCTTATGGTTTTCGTGAGACAGATTTTGATAGTTAAGGCTGTTTTGAAAATTTTGATTAATTATGAAAACTTAATTAAATTTTGACAACTTAATTAATTTTGAAAAACAATTAAGTTTTGACAACTTAATTAATTTTAAAGTTTTTGAAAAGATGTTTAAATCTACAAATAACTGAAATTTTGTGTTAGATTCGAATTTGACAAAGAAAATTTGAATTTGAATTTCAAAAATTGGCTTCCAGGTCTTGGCGAGGCACTAGGCCTTCTTTGGCCGTAGGCTTATGGGATCATCCACCCTTTCCTTGACAAAGCCTTTTAATGAAATTTTATTTTCAAAAATTCTTTGAAAAATTTCTGGTCTAACTAGTTTGGGTCTTGGATCGGTAGCTTCGGCTAGTTCCGCCAAATTGGCTTCCCTAACGTACTATCATCTCACCTCCACCCAATACTATGTTGTCAAATTTCAGCTAAGTTTGTTTAGTCCTTAAGCTAGCCTAAGTCTAAGCATGGTATATTGCAGAAATTAAATAAACAATCAATCAAGCAATTGAAATCAAGAATAACAAGTTTATCTAATAATGAATATAGTTTTCAGTTTGGCTCCCCCTGGACTAAAGCCACGGTGATGGTTAGGCAAGATGAGAATCTTGTCCTTGGGGATCCAATACTGATTTGATCCAGTTGGTTTGTTCAGGCACAGTTTGGGTACCCATGCCTGAATTTTACCTCTGGACTGATTCAGTACAGCAAAATACGATCTTTGCAGGGATTTGGTTCTATAGCCCAGTCCGGATCGATTTAGAACTGATTTCTGCTTTCCAAGGATCATGTCAAGACCCTTGGAACCAGATGTAAATCGTTCTAAAGCTGATCTAAGATCCTTAACCTGAGTTTTCAGGAAGGAGTTTTCCTTTTCAAGTTTTTCAACTTGAGTAGGAATTCCTTCCTGAACCTTCTCGGTTAAGGGTTTAGAGTCAGCTCCCTCTTTCAGGAGTTTTACTTCCTGTCGGAGGGATTCGACTCGGAGTTTGGCTTTTGCCAAATCTCGAGAAAGAAATGAGATTAATTCAATTAATTGAGATCTATTAAAACCAGTTACCTTAATTTCGCCGTCTTCTGTGAAGGTCAGCTCGCCGTCGTCCTCTTCTGTTTCTGATTCGGTTCCGACTTTTTCTGAGGCGGTCAGAGCTAGGAGGTTGGACTGGGGTGCCTCTTCTTCTGAGGAGGAGGAGGATTCGTCCCAGGTTGCTTGCAGTGCTTTCTTTCTTCTCGTCTTTTTAGTCTCCTTTAGGTTAGGGCACTCTGACTTGTAGTGGCCTTTTTTCTTGCACTCGTAGCAGGTTACATTGGGCTTATTTGCGGGTTCAGCTGGTTCGTCCTTTCTTCGACTGGTTTTCCGTTTGTTGGTTCGGTTCTTCAGCTCCTTGTAGTAGCTTCGAGTGAGCCGGACCAGCTTAGTTTGATCTCCTTCTTCCTCTTCTGAGTCTGAGTCTGAGTTAGACTCAGGTTCAGGTTCAGGCTTCTTCTTTGTTGTCCTTCCAGTTTTACCTGCAACGAAAGCAATACCTTTCTCGACCATATTGGTGTTAGTTTGTTCGTACAGTTCTAGTTCGGAAAATAATTCATCTAATTTTATTTTTGAAAGATCCCTAGAGACCTTGTATGCATCTATCATAGATGCCCACAAGGTGTTTCTAGGGATGGTGTTTAGAGCATACCTTATTAGGTCACGGTTTTCAACCTTATGACCTATTGTGTGAAGACCGTTCATCAGCTCTTGGATTCATGCGTGAAGTTGGGCTGCTGATTCGTTGTCGGCCATATTGATGGTGTACAACTTGTTCAGGAGTAGATCCCTTTTGCTGATCCTGGTATCTGACGTTCCTTCGTGCAGCTCGATCAATTTTGCCCAGAGCTCCTTTGCACTGTTGAAGGGGCCCACGCAGTTCAGCTCTTCTTTCGTCAATCCGCATTGAAGAGTCTGAGTAGCTTTTGTGTCGGCTTCTATCTTGCGTTTTAGGGAGTTGTCCCATTTAGAGTAGCTTTGAGGAAGTCCATCAGCTTTCTTGGGTATCTCCAGTCCGGACTGGATGATGATCCACATGTCCACCTGAGTTTTCAGGTGGACCTCCATACGACTTTTCCAGTAGGAAAAGTCTTCTCCACTAAAGAGTGGAGGTCTGGCGGTGCTAAAATCCTCTTGCATGGCCATTTGATCTGTAAATAAGAAACTAAAAAAAACAAATTTCCCAAGACTAGGTCTTGGATTAGTAGTGCGGGATAAGGATAATGAGTCTGGTCTGAGTTTCGGTCTGAGTTTCGGTCTTTCGATCGTAAACTTTTGGCAATAGAGTCCTACGTCTCTGGGATTCGCTCCAAGCAGCAGACCTGGTACGAGGAGTGGCACCAGCATATATTTCATGGAGCTGCACCATCCAACAGTACTGCACCGGGGTCCTTCATACCTGACGATGACACGACTGATGACCCCATGCAGGCCGATGCTTGATTTGATTGTACTCTGATCTTATTTTCCTGATTGGTGATTAGACTGTTTTGCATATTATCACTTGGTGATGTAGTTGACTATACTTTGATGCATTGATATGCATCTAACTATTTGTTTGTTTTGGATTTATGATATACTTGACTATGCTCTTATGTCGTGTGATGCATCTGACTTTATCACTATCTTCATGTATGACTTGCGATCCTATGCTTATTACTAATTCTTGTTTTATTCCTATTTCTTGATTCATATGATGCATGTGATTGCTACGACCTGCTTTATCTTTATCACATGGTTCCATATGCTTTCAAAATTGAATCATATCCTTATTGTTTTGGGAGAACCTGTAACGACCCAGAAAATTCTCTTAATATTTTCTTTAAAATATTAAGCATGTCTAGATAATTTTCCGAAGGATCTAGAAATATTAGTACGAACCTTAGCCTAGAAACCCAAGGTTCTCTCATTTAAATTGAGAGAAACTAAGTACTAAGGGGCCTTATAGGGGCTTCTAGTGCCATTATTATGGGTGGTTTTAGGTAGAATTTAATATAAAAATAGATGGATTGTAATGAAAAATATTAACATAATTATGGGGGAATTTTTAAGGAATTTTCGAAAATAATAGGAAATAAATTAAAAATAAAATAGAAAATTAGTCCATGCACCAAGGATTGAACCTTGGACCTAGTCTGCAACCATGCATGCACTAACCAATTCACCTAGCAAGGGAGTGATATAAGAGAATGAAGTGGATATTAGTTAAGGTGTAGGAAATGAAGAGTCATCAAGGGAAGAGGCACCATGACTCTTCATTTACCCCTTTTCAAAATGATATAAATAGGGAAAGGAAGTTACAACTTCCCTTCTCTTCTTCATTTCTTCTTCCTCCTTGCTTTGGCCGAAAATTCAAGGTGCTCTTCCCCTTGAGAAAAGTTCCACCAAGGACTCTATTTGGAAGATCTAAGGCCCCCCCCTACAAGGATACAAGGACTAAGTAGAATTTAGAGACAAGGAGGTTCTCTTGTTATCTTTTATCCAAAGTTGTAAGCAAGATCAAGGAAGGTAAATCTCTCTCACCTGTGGTATGATAGCTTTCAAAGTTATATGTCATGATCTAAGTCTTATTGGCATGATATGTTGGAAAAAAAATCCATGAAAAGGGCATGAAGGTTTCGGCCAAGGCACATCTTGGGCTAGAACTCATGTTAAAGACTTGATTTATATTTGCAAATGGTTACATATGATAGGTGAAGTATAAAAGCATGATGTTTGAAGTTTTAGGGCACCCTAAGAACCCCTTAGGGTTTCGGCCACTTTCAAGATTAGACATAGGTTTAATCTTCAATTCTCCAAGCATGGTATGTCGTGTTATGATATAATATGGATGAAAGTAGTGATTTGTATAAATTTTCTATGGGTTTGTTACCCATATGGGTTTCGGCCAAGTCATGTACTAGGGCTAGGGCTTAGTGTTAAGTCCAATCAAGGGTTAAATTGGTCTTCCATGGTATGATATGCAAGGTATAGGATGTTAATCTTACCCTAGGAAAATTTTCTATGAACTTAGTTTTCTTCAAGTTTCGGCCAAGACCCCAAACTTAGGTTTTGGTTTGGGTTCGGGTCTCAAGAATGCATGTTATAAATTACCATGATGCTAGTACATTTTTAAGCATGATGTAAGGGCCTCCATGTGACTAAAATCCTAGTTGATGTGTTATATAACATGACTTTGTATGCTTGATGTTAGGTTATGTTTTAATCATGAATATTTAGATCATATGCCATGGATACATGTAATTGATGTAGAAGTAGGTTATGATAAATATAATAATGCATGAATATTGATAAATGCTTATAATGGATTTATGATTCATGAAGATATATATACATGTTTTATGATGAATGCTATGAACCCTAGTAGTAGGTGTTAGGATTATATGTAGCTTCTCATCCATGTCTTATGATGAATCCTAGGATTATGTATGCTAGATAAAATGTGTCATGTATGAGGTGTATGTTTATTATGTATCATGATCATGCAAGCTTGATGAACCCGGATAAGGTTATGACTAGAACCATGATTATGCATGTATGTCCTATTATGTGAATAAAGAATGATAAATATGAATCAAAGTGATGGTTATGCCTTAAGTATGTATGATAAGTATGAATGATAAGTATGAATGATGAAGGCATAACGATGATATGAAATAAGTATGAATGATAAGTATTAATGACAAGTATGAATGATGAAGCATGCATGTTTATTTTTATATATGAGGCTTGTACCGGACCGAAGTAAGGGTCCAAGGGATGGGCACCTTAAGAACGTCCCGGTTCTGGACTACCGACTATGCTGTCCACGGTTCTGGCACTACCGAAGCTGTGCAACAGGGATGGGCACCTTAAGAACGCCCCAGTTCTAGGACTACCGACTATGCTGTCCTTACCCTAGTAGGTTGAGGCTAGCTACCTCATATTTACTTAGGGATGCGCGCTTATGATGTATGTATGTGGTACAAGCCGGGGACCCCAATGATGTTATGTTTATGTTAAGCATTTAAAAGTATGATTTCAAAACTAAGCATCTTTATGTAGTAAATGCATTTGACCCATTCATACATCCATGTTATGCATCGCACCGAGGTAAGTATATTTTATCCTTGTGTTTATGCTCATATTTCATGTCATGTATAAGTATGTTTTATGTTCATATATGCTAAGAATTATGTTATGATAAGTATGCCTATGTTCATGTATGCTAAGAACTATGTCATGATAAGTATGCCTTATGTTCATGTATGTTAGGAATTATGCCAAGTATAAGTATGTTCCATGTCATGTATGTATGTTTTACGCTCATGTATGATAAGATTTATGCCATGTTAAGTAGGTCGTAGATCTATGGTGATGTTAGAAATCATGCTATGTTAGTTGTTCATATGCTTATGACTTATGCTATGACTATGCTTATGTCTATGTTCGAAGTTATGTTATGTCAGATACTTGATATGTTTATGTTTAAGTGACGTATGGTTTTAGTGAGTAGGAAAGGGTTTTACTAAGCCTATGTGCTTATAGTTTTTATTTTCCTCGTACCGCAGATCAAGCAAGAAGCTATTAAGGGAAGCCGCAGGAGAGGCAGAAGCATGTGTGTGTGTAGCAGTGACTTAGCAAAAGATTCTCGTATTCTCACATAATGCATGTCTTAGGTGTGAAAATGTTTTCTTAAATTTGATGTTACGTTTTATGGTTATGACTAATAGATGACTTAAGACTTATGATGCTACTTTTATGGATAAGTACATACTGCTTATGATGATTATGAATAAGTCATGGAATGGTTAAGTTATGATATGATGCCATGTATGAATGTTCCATGTGTTTAGTTCCATGATTAAAAGCATGTTTAGAAAAAAAATGTTTCCGCTGCATTATGATGTTTGGTTTATGCACATGTATGTTTAGCGTAACGATGCCCATCTCGCCACACCAAGAGGTGTGGGAGAAAGGCGGACGTTACAGGTTGGTATCAGAGCCATTGCCATCTCACTACACACACATCAAGCCTCCTTCCTGCCGGTTCCAAGTAAGTACCTTTTGGTATATTTTATGATAGTAAGCAATCTTATGATATGTTATGTTTCTAGAGTATGCAAGTATGAATGGTGTCTTATGATAGATAATGACAAGTAAATTGTAAGATATGTGAACATGAACGATATTTCTCTTATATATATATATATTAATTAATAATTTAGAATTTGCGATAGGAAGGTGATTACATATTTTAATCACTAGAGTAGGTTAAACCGATTGTGTGTGGGTTTTCCTCTGTATATATATTTGCGAATTGAAAAGGAAATGATTTTGTATTGGCTTGGTCGGTTTAGTACTAACTATGTCATTTTTTCAATTCCAGATGTTGCATGAGAACTACACTGAGAGGTGCCGCGAGCTGATGGAGCGGATAGAGGAAGTTGAGTACAGTCCGACCCGGAGAATTCAGGGCAACATGGGGTTTTTGGACCGGCTATTCTGGAAACTCGAGCAGGAAGGGTTTCCAGTGATGGATGATTATAGGATTGGAGCTCTGCTTCGTTCATTGCCCAATCGGGCGAGAGAGGTTGCTCATCAGATCTGGGGACAGCACGGATGCCGTCTATCCTACACGGAGTTATGTAAGCAACTTCTCCGCCATGAGTTTCCGGAAGACCTGGGAGACTCGGAGGAGGATCCCGAGCCGTTAGAGGAGGGTCCCGAGATGTACGAGGAGGATCCCGAGCAGTTAGAGGAGGATCCCGAGATGTACGAGGAGGACCCCGAGCTATTCGAGGAGGATCCCGAGGAGTACGAGGAGGATCCCGAGCCATTCGAGGAGGATCCCGAGATGCTCGAGATGTTTGAGGAGGGCCCCGGGATGTTCGAGGCAGACTTTGAAGTGGTCGAGGAGGTTCTCGAGATTGAAGAAGAAAACCCGATGGAAACGGTAGAAGATCCTGAGGCGGGCCGAGGGGAGATGAGCGAGGAGGTGGTAGCCATCGCTATGATGTTCTTTATTTTGGGCATAACGGCAGCCCATCTTGCTCACTGAGTGGGACTAGTTTTGTATATAGACTTATGAGACGGGATAAAATAAAGTTTGGTGATATAATAAATATGATCTCACTTATCATATAATAACCATTAACTAATATGATTCATAGCTCATAATGTGAACTAATATGCATACTATTATTAGGTTTACCCATAATTATAATAATTATATAATTATGATATATACATATAATTACATCATAAAGCTATTAAAGACACTAGCACCGACGCTGTTCGAGGACATATTGGACAAACAAGATGGTGATCTTAGCCTTCAGAGAATCAAACAGGAGATCCTAGAGGGAAAGGGCGATGGTTTTCGTATCGCCAACGGGGGAGTACTTTATATTGGGGATCTGGTATTCCTTAAAGTTGCCCCGATGAAAGGGATAACGAGATTCGCGAAGAAAGGGAAATTGAGTCCGCGATATGTGGGGCCGTATCTGGTACTGAAAAGAATCGGCAAAGTGGCATATGAACTAGAATTGCCTCAGGAAATGTCAGCTATTCATAATGTGTTCCATGTGTCAATGCTTAAGAAGTGTCTTCCAAACATGGACCAAGTGATTGAGCCACAGGCGGTACCAGTTCAGGAGGACCTAAGTTATGAAAGCCAACCTATCCAGATCTTGGATCGGGAGGTCAAGAAGCTAAGGAACAAGGAGGTGCCCTTAGTCAAGGTCCTATGGCAAAGTCAACAGTTCGAGGAGGCTACCTGGGAACGCGAGGACGAGATGAGACGCAAGTACCCGGAGCTATTCTAAGTTCGAGGACGAACTTTCAAGAGGTATGGGGGATTGTAACGACCCGGAAAATTCTCTTAATATTTTCTTTAAAATATTAAGCATGTCTAGATAATTTTCCGAAGGATCTAGAAATATTAGTACGAACCTTAGCCTAGAAACCCAAGGTTCTCTCATTTAAATTGAGAGAAACTAAGTACTAAGGGGCCTTATAGGGGCTTCTAGTGCCATTATTATGGGTGGTTTTAGGTAGAATTTAATATAAAAATAGATAGATTGTAATGAAAAATATTAACATAATTATGGGGGAATTTTTAAGGAATTTTCGAAAATAATAGGAAATAAATTAAAAATAAAATAGAAAATTAGTGCATGCACCAAGGATTGAACCCTGGACCTAGTCTACAACCATGCATGCACTAACCAATTCACCTAGCAAGGGAGTTCTATGAGGGATTGAAGTGGATATTAGTTAAAGTGTAGGAAATGAAGAGTCATCAAGGGAAGAGGCACCATGACTCTTCATTTACCCCTTTTCAAAATGATATAAATAGGGAAAGGAAGTTACAACTTCCCTTCTCTTCTTCATTTCTTCTTCCTCCTTGCTTTGGCCGAAAATTCAAGGTGCTCTTCCCCTTGAGAAAAGTTCCACCAAGGACTCTATTTGGAAGATCTAAGGCCCCCCCCTACAAGGATACAAGGACTAAGTAGAATTTAGAGACAAGGAGGTTCTCTTGTTATCTTTTATCCAAAGTTGTAAGCAAGATCAAGGAAGGTAAATCCCTCTCACCTGTGGTATGATAGCTTTCAAAGTTATATGTCATGATCTAAGTCTTATTGGCATGATATGCTGGAAAAAAAGATCCATAAAAAGGGCATGAAGGTTTCGGCCAAGGCACATCTTGGGCTAGAACTCATGTTAAAGACATGATTTATATTTGCAAATGGTTACATATGATAGGTGAAGTATAAAAGCATGATGTTTGAAGTTTTAGGGCACCCTAAGAACCCCTTAGGGTTTCGGCCACTTTCAAGATTAGACATAGGTTTAATCTTCAATTCTCCAAGCATGCTTAGTATGTCTTGTTATGATATAGTATGGATGAAAGTAGTGATTTGTATAAATTTTCTATGGGTTTGTTACCCTTATGGGTTTCGGCCAAGTCATGTACTAGGGCTAGGGCTTAGTGTTAAGTCCAATCAAGGGTTAAATTGGTCTTCCATGGTATGATATGCAGGGTATAGGATGTTAATCTTACCCTAGGAAAATTTTCTATGAACTTAGTTTTCTTCAAGTTTCGGCCAAGACCCCAAACTTAGGGTTTGGTTTGGGTTCGGGTCTCAAGAATGCATGTTATAAATTACCATGATGCTAGTACATTTTTAAGCATGATGTAAGGGCCTCCATGTGACTAAAATTCTAGTTGATGTGTTATCTAACATGACTTTGTATGCTTGATGTTAGGTTATGTTTTAATCATGAATATTTAGATCATAAGCCATGGATACATGTAATTGATGTAGAAGTAGGTTATGATAAATATAATAATGCATGAATATTGATAAATGCTTATAATAGATTTATGATTCATGAAGATATATATACATGTTTTATGATGAATGCTATGAACCCTAGTAGTAGGTGTTAGGATTATATGTAGCTTCTCATCCATGTCTTATGATGAATGCTAGGATTATGTATGTTAGATAAAATGTGTCATGTAAGAGGTGTATGTTTATTATGTATCATGATCATGCAAGCTTGATGAACCCGGATAAGGTTATGACTAGAACCATGATTATGCATGTATGTCCTATTATGTGAATAAAGAATGATAAGTATGAATGAAAGTGATGGTTATGCCTTAAGTATGTATGATAAGTATGAATGATAAGTATGAATGATGAAGGCATAACGATGATATGAAATAAGTATGAATGATAAGTATTAATGACAAGTATGAATGATGAAGCATGCATGTTTATTTTTATGTATGAGGCTTGTACCGGACCGAAGTGAGGGTCAAGGGATGGGCACCTTAAGAACGCCCCGGTTCTGGACTACCGACTATGCTGTCCACGGTTCTGGCACCACCGAAGCTGTGCAACAGGGATGGGCACCTTAAGAACGGCCCGGTTCTAGGACTACCGACTATGCTGTCCTTACCCTAGTAGGTTGAGGCTAGCTACCTCATATTTACTTAGGGATGCGTGCTTATGATGTATGTATGTGGTACAAGTCGGGGACCCCAATGATGTTATGTTTATGTTAAGCATTTAAAAGTATGATTTCAAAACTAAGCATCTTTATGTAGTAAATGCATTTGACTCATTCATACATCCATGTTATGCATCGCGCTGAGGTAAGTATATTTTATGCTTGTGTTTATGCTCATATTTCATGTTATGTATAAGTATGCTTTATGTTCATATATGCTAAGAATTATGTTATGATAAGTATGCCTATGTTCATGTATGCTAAGAACTATGTCATGATAAGTATGCCTTATGTTCATGTATGTTAGGAATTATGCCAAGTATAAGTATGTTCCATGTCATGTATGTATGTTTTACGCTCATGTATGATAAGATTTATGCCATGTTAAGTAGGTCGTAGATCTATGGTGATGTTAGGAATCATGCTATTTTAGTTGTTCATATGCTTATGACTTATGCTATGACTATGCTTATGTCTATGTTCGAAGTTATGTTATGTCAGATACTTGATATGTTTATGTTTAAGTGACGTATGGTTTTAGTGAGTAGGAAAGGGTTTTACTAAGCCTATGTGCTTATAGTTTTTATTTTCCTCGTACCGCAGATCAAACAAGAGGCTATTAAGGGAAGCCGCAGGAGAGGCAGAAGCATGTGCGTGTGTAGCAGTGACTTGGCAAAAGATTCTCGTATTATCACATAATGCATGTCTTGGGTGTGAAAATGTTTTCTTAAATTTGATGCTACGTTTTATGGTTATGACTAATAGATGACTTAAGACTTATGATGCTACTTTTATGGATAAGTACATACTGCTTATGATGATTATGAATAAGTCATGGAATGGTTAAGTTATGATATGATGCCATGTATGAATGTTCCATGTGTTTAGTTGCATGATCAAAAGCATGTTTAGAAAAAAAATGTTTTCGCTGCATTAAGATGTTTGGTTTATGCACATGTATGTTTAGCGTAACGACGCCCATCTCGCCACACCAAGAGGTGTGGGAGAAAGGCGGGCGTTACAGAACCTCTAGGTTTGAGGGGGAGTATTTTAAACTTAATAACCCGTCCATATCCTTTTCGGTGTTTGACAAAGGGGGAGAGTGAGGTTGCTTAAGTTTAGGACTACTACGTGCATAACTGTAGTAGGGGAGGATCTTGATTCTCCTACGATTATGAAATTTGAGAAAATTGGATTCAAATTCCTAAACCTAAAATCGGGTTGTCAAACAACAAAAAGGGGGAGATTATTGATGCAGTCTGACCCTGATTGTTATTTTGGTGTTGACACCAATTTTAGTTTAGGATAATTAGATGATTTAAGATTAAGTCCTGGTTTGGGACGAGGCATACCTAGAGAAGCTAGGTTGGATGAAAGCCAGGCTTGGAGGGTCTGGTCCTAGCATGAGAAGCTAGGTTGGATGAAAGTCTGACATGGAGGGTCAGGTCCTAGCTTGAGAAGCTAGGTTGGATAAAATCCTGGCTTGAAGGGTCAGGTCCTAGCTTGGGAAACTAGGTTGGATGAAACCCTAGCTTGGAGGGCTAGGTCCTAGCTTGGAGTGCTAGATTGATGAAACCCTGGCTTGGAGGGCTAGGTCCTAGCTTGGAGGGCTAGGTTGATGAAACCCTGGGTTGGAGGGCAAGGTCCTAGCATGGAGGGCTAGGTTGATGAAACCCTGGGTTGGAGGGCCAGGTCCTAGCTTGGAGGGCTAGGTTGAAATCCTGGTGAGTGAAGTCAGGTCCTAGCTTGGAGGGCTAGGTTGAATCGAGAGAAAATGATAGAGGGGGGGGGGGGGTGAGGTGAATATCGTTAGTTGTTTCGGATTGAAAAAGTGAATACGCAGCGGAAGAAATAATTATAAACAACACGCAAAACACCAAGATTTTACTTGGTTCGGAGTCGCGGTCGGCTCTTACTCCAAGGCCCACGGTCGTTGACCGTTTACTGCGGGCCATACTATAGTCGTGCAAATAATTACAAAAATATGTACAATATTAAAGCAATAAAAGTACACTTAAAAATTCGCTCTTTGTTACCGACGCCCGTTGTAGATCGTTCTTCGGTGCGTAGGGTCGTCGTAGCGCAAGAATCTCGAGATGGAAGGTTTCTGGAGCGAAGCGCTTGAGTAGAAGAGCGTATTGGTGTTGGAAGAAGTGTTATTCGAAGCCTTGGGGTCAAGGGGCTTTTTATAGCCTCCCGGGGTGCCCTGAACGTTGGGCCCCCCCCACGTGTCAGCCGATCCGAGCAAGTCTCGGTCAGCCCTTATCCCACTCGAATAGGGCTGAGAGTTGACTCTGGGGGCGCCCGGGTTGACTCGATCCGTGGGCTTCTCGCTGGCTTGACTCTATCCGCTTTGTTGGCTTGAGCCCGGGGCGCCCGAGACATCCGGGGCGCCTGGGATCAAGGGGGAGCCTCGCCCAGTGAGCTTCCGAAGCATGCTTTTGCTGAACTCATGTTTGGCTTGTACTTAGGGCGCCCGGGTCCTTCCGGGCGCCCAACCCAGCTACTGCCTCACTCCTTTGAGGCTTTCTGAGCTGTAGACACTCGTTCCTTCGGTCCTGCATCCAGGGTTATTACCAAACAAGATTGAGCAAATATGTTAGTGAGTCAAACAGCCGTAGCTGTCTTGGTTTTGACTTTGCGTCTCCCAAATGGAGACCTAAGTCGAACTGACGCCTACTGTTCCCTCGACGGGGAACGCATCCTCACCTAGTCCTCTCAGGAGACTTACCTGATGCCAACCGGCTCCTCCGGTTGGACTTTGGCCCAACAGTCCTTCGCCAGGTGCCTAGCTGTCCTTTGCCAGGTCTTCAGTACCAAGCAGTCCTTCGCTTGGTGCCTAGCATTCCTTCGCCAGGTCTTTGACTCCTAGAAGCCTTTCGATAGGTGCCTAACTGTCCTTCGCCAGGTCTTCAGTACCAAGCAGTCCTTCGCTTGGTGCCTAGCATTCCTTCGCTAGGTCTTTCAATCTGCACACTCAAGTAGTATGTTAGATAAACATAACATCTTAACTTTTGAACCCTTTTGCCATTATCAAAAGTTAGCTTCGACTTGGGTGCTTTCTGCACCAACAATCTCCCCCTTTTTGATTTATGGCAATCCGGTTCAAAAAGTTAAGTTAATTAGAACAGATGATATAAACGTATAGTTTCCTCCCCCTGGAAGGAATCTCTCCCTTGATTTTCCAAAAGTTTGTGGGGTTTATAACAAAAATTTCTAAGTCTAAAGATGGAATTAAACATTTAGAATAATTTTCAAAAGAACCTTTAGATACATATTTTCCAAAAAATTGGTTGTGCACTTTTGAAGGTTTATACTTATGAAATTTCAGGTCAGTAGAAAAGAACCATCTTCTGAAGTTTTAAGTTCTTAGAACCATAGCTTATGTTTAAGATAAGTACTTAGCAAAATTTACAACTGCTTAAGTTTTAAGTACTTAAAAGAACTTTTCGAAAAACAGCTTGAGTTTAAGTACTTAACAATTTTTTGAAAGCAGCTTAAGTTTAAGTACTTAAAAAGATTTTTGAAAGCAGCTTAACTTAGAGAAACTTTTGAAGAAAGACTTAGTAATTTTGAAAACAAATAGATTAAGTACTTTTTGAAGAAAGGATAAAGTTTCAAAATTTTAAATTTTGAAAATTTTAAGCTTCTCTCCTTTCCTATCTCTCCCCCTTTGCCATATATCAAAAACAAAGCAATATAGCAGAAAAAACGTAAATAAATTACATAATGTACTGTACTGAACCAATTCAAGACCAAACCAATTTCAATTATCTCTTTTAGAGTCCTGTCTAACCCAATTAGCAACTTACTAACTGTTATAAACAGTAGTTTTTGCTAGGGTTAGTCGAGTTAAGTGTTCTGTTCAAGTTAGATTTTCTAAACTTGACACTTAACTTGATTACTGTTTAAGTTGTATTTAATGCCCCGATTACTGTAGATGCACTGACTTAAAGCATCTTGTATTAAGGCAAAGACCTAAGCATCTCAACCTATTCTAGGTTATCAATCAAAAGTACCCTAAGGTGCTTGTGAGATGCTGGCTTCTAGATCTATAGGTGCATGCATTTCTAGGGTTAGAGCCTAGGCTAAGTCCATTTGCGAAAAAGCCATAGTTTTGAAGGGGGTAGTTTTTGAAAATAAAACTAAGTCGAAAAAAACATAAAAAGATTTTGAAAATTAAGTAAAGCAGTTTTAAAATTGTTTTAGAAACTGATTTTAAAGCAAGTAAAGCAGTAAGAAAATCAAAAGTAGAGTAAACCTATTATACCAAGTATAATCCTAACTGCCTTCTTAGTGAGCTGAACTCAGATTCAGGTAGGGGTTTGGTGAATACGTCAGCTAAGTTAGATTTAGAATCTACATGTTTAAGGACTATCTCACCCCTGGCTACGTGATCTCTTACAAAGTGGTGTTTAACTTCTATATGTTTAGTTCTGGAATGTTTGATCGGGTTCTTAGTTAGATTAATTGAGCTTATATTGTCAATGAAGACTTGAGTTTGGGTGTAGTTGAGCTGGACGTCCTTAAGAGTGTGCATCATCCATAAAAGTTATGCTACACACTCTCCTAAGGCAACATACTCAGCTTCAGTTGTGGATAGAGCTACACAGTGTTGTTTTCTGCTGCACCAACTTACTAGACTATTTCCTAACAGTTGGCAGCTTCCACTTGTGCTCTTTCTATCTAATTTACAACTAGCATAGTCAGAGTTGAGTATCCTGACAAGTCAAAGGTTGAGGTCCTAGGATACCAAATTCCTACATTTAAGGTGCCCTTTACATATCTTAGTATTGTTTTTAGGGCTGCTAAGTGTGTTTCCTTAGCACAGGTTTGGTATCTAGCACACATCCCTATAGCAAAAAGGATATCAGGTCTGCTGGCTGTAAGATACAATAGACTTCCAATCATACTTCTATAGAGCTTAAGTTCTACTAGTTTACCATCGGGGTCACTATCTATTTTTACATTTGTGGCCATGGGGGTACTTATGCTTTTAGAGTTATCCATTTTAAATTTCTTTATTAATTCTTTAGCATATTTGGATTGATGGACATAGTTTCCATCCCTAGTTTGTTTAATCTATAACCCTAGGAAAAAGTTGAGCTCACCAACTAGGCTCATTTCAAACTCGTTTTCCATTATTTTCACGAATTCTTTTAAAAACTTAGAGTTGGTGGTCCCAAAGATTATGTCATCGACGTAGATTTGGGCAATAAAGATTTCTTTTCCTAAGGTTTTAATAAATAGGGTTGAGTCAATTTGTCCTTGTTTAAATTCTTTAGAAATTAGGTAAGTTGATAAGCATTCATACCAGGCCCTAGGTGCTTATTTTAGTCCATAAAGTGCTTTAGTAAGTTTGTACACATGGTCAGGTCTTTCTAAGTCTTCAAACCCAGGGGGTTGTCCTACATAGACTTCTTCCTTAATGAATCCATTTAGAAAGGCTGACTTTACATCCATTTGGTATAGTTTAAATCCTTTATGGGATGCAAAGGCCAATAACATTCTAATGGACTCAAGTCCGGCTACCAGGGCATAGGTTTCATCATAATCTAACCCTTCTACCTGACTGAATCCTTTCGCTACTAAGCGGGCTTTATTTCTGACTATTTCTCCTTGATCATTTAACTTGTTTCTAAAAACCCACTTAGTGTCAATGACGGATTTACCCTCAGGTTTAGGTACTAATTCCCAGACTTGGTTTCTCTCAAATTGGGCTAACTCTTCTTGCATAGCTATGATCCAATCAGGATCAGGTAGGGCTTCCTCTATAGTCTTAGGTTCTATTTTTGAAATCATTGCTATCTGACTGAGGTTTCTATAGGAAGACCTAGTTCTGACTCCTAAAGTTGGATCACCCACAATTTGATCCGTTGGGTGACTAAGTCTGGGTTTCTTGGTTTTTCTTAAACTTGGTTCAGCCTCAGGTCCGGCTGGTTGATTTTGTTCAATATTTAATTCAACATCTGGTTCAACATTTGGTTCAACTGACTCACTAGTTGGTTCAATGGTTAGTTCATTTAAGGGTTGAATTAAGAGTTCAACAGTTTGTTCATTATCTTCTTGATCAGTATTTGATGAAGTTTGATTTGAATTATCAGGTTTTGAGTTAATTTCTTCATCAAATATTAAATTGGTTGTTTCTTCAATTTTCTTAGTTTGTTTGTTGTAAACCCTATAGGCTCTACTTGTGGTTGAATATCCTAGGAAGATGCCTAGGGTTTACTTAGACTGAAATTTTCCTAGATAGTCTTTGGTGTTTAGGATATGGACTTTGCATCCAAAGACCTTTAGGTAGTGTAGATTTGGAAGTCTATGGTAGTATAATTCATAGGGTGTTTTATTGTGTCGCTTATTAATCAGGACTCTATTTTGAATGTAGCAAGTCGTACTAACTGCTTCTGCCCAATATTGGTTTATTAGGTTGAATTCGTTGAGCATAGCCCTAGCGACTTCCTGTAGAGTTCTATTTCTCCTTTCGACTATCCCATTTTGCTGGGGGTTCTAGGACACGAAAATTCATGTATGTACCCATTTACCTTACAGAATTCCTCGACCCCTTGATTTTCAAATTCTCCCCCGTGTTCACTCCTATGTCTTTTGATTTTAGTATCGTTTTGATTTTCAATCAACTTACAAAATTCATTAAATAGGTTTAGGGTTTCATCTTTGGTCTTCAGAAACCTAACCCAGGTAAACCTAGAGTAATCATCAACTATTACTAAGCAGTACCGGTTTCCGCTTAGTGACTTGGCTCCATGTGAATCAAATAGGTCAAGGTGCAGGAGCTCAAGTGTGGTCTGAGTTTGATCATATTGGCTTAGTTTGTGATTAGACCTGGTTTGTTTACCTTGATTACATGATTCACATATTAAGTTTTCATGATTTTTAATTTTAGGGATACCATTAATTAGGCCGAGTTGGGCGATTTTTGAAATAATTCTCAGATTAGTGTGACCTAATCTCCTATGCCAGAGGTTTGATTATTCTAACTAAGTTAACATACATTTAGGTACTAGGGGTATGTTTATAGTGTAAACATTATTTTTTCTAGTCCCCTTAAGCATGATTTCCGAGTCTTGCAGGTTTCTAATCAGGCAGTTAGTATTGTTGAAGGTAACTACATACCCAGAATCACACAGCTGACTTATGCTAAGCAAGTTAATATTAAAATTTTCAACTAAAAGCAGTTTCTTAATAACAAAGTCAGATTAATGTTCAATATTACCTGACCCAATTACCATGAGTGTAGGATTGTTGCCAAATGCCACTGAGCCTAGGTTCTTGAACTTGAGTTTGGTGAATTTCAATTTATCTCCAGTCATGTGTCTGGAGCAACCGCTATCCAACATCCATTGGTCCAAATCATTATGTTCCTACATATAAAGAGTTTTGTTGATTTGGATCCAATTAGAATCAGGAATAGCCTAAATTGATTTTCACAGCCTAGTCTGTCTCACCCAATCTAAGGTTATCAATCACGTTTGCCTTATGGGTTTTGTGAGACATGTTTTGATAGATAGAATTATTTTGAAACATTATGATTTATTTTTAAAAAAATGAATTAATTTTGAAAACAATTGATTTTGAGTTAAAAAGGTGTTCGAATCTACAATTAACTGAAAATTTATGTTAGATTCGAATTTTACAAAGAATAATTTGAATTTGAATTTTAGAAATCGGCTTCCAGGTCTTGGCGAGGCACTAGGCCTTCTTTGGCCGTAGCCTTATTGGATCATCAACCCTTTCCTTGACAAATCCTTTTAATGAAATTTCACTTTCAAAATTATTTTTTGAAAAATTTTGGTCTAACTAGTTTGGGTCTTAGATCGGTATCTTCGGCTTGATTCACCAGTCTAAAGAGATTCTTTGGCATGGGTACCCAAACTGTTCACTTCTGGGTCCAAGAGATTCTTGGATCGGTAGGATCTTTGTCTAGATTTGGTTCTATAGCCTAGTCCGGATCGATTTAGAACCGACTTCTATTTTCCAAGAATCATGTCAAGACCCTTGGACCCAGAAGTGAATCATTCTAATGATGATCTACGGTCCTTAACTTGAGTTTTCAAGGAGGAGTTTTCTCTCTCAAGTTTTTCAACTTGAGTAGAGGTTCCTTCTTGAACCTTCTCAGTTAAGGGTCTAGAGTCAGCTCTCACTTTCAGGAGTTTTACTTCCTGTCGGAGAGATTCGACTCGGAGTTTAGTTTTCGCCAAATCTCGAGAAAGATAGGAAATTAATTCACTTAATTGATTTCTTGAAAAACCACTTACAGTTATTTCGCCGTCCTCTGAGAATGTAAGTTTGCCGTCGTTCGGCTCTGACTCTGATTCGGTCACAATTTCTTGTGAGGCTGTTAGTGAGAGCAGGTTCGACTGTGGGACCTCTTCTTCTTCTTCGGAGGAGGACTCGTCCCACGTTGCCTGAAGTGCCTTCTTCTTTCTTGTCTTCTTTGTTTCCTTCAGGATGGGGCATTCAGTCTTGTAGTGGCCCTTCTTCTTGCACTCGTAAGAGGTCACGTTGGGTTTGTTCTTTTCATTTGAGGGTTTAGCTGGTTCTTCCTTTCTTCGGCTAGCTTTTCTTCTGTTGGTCTAGTTTTTTACCTCTTTGTAGTAGTCGCGGGCTAGCCGAACCAACTTAGGCTGATTTCCCTGGCTGTCTTCTGAGTCTGAATCTGAATCTGAATCTGAATCAGACTCGGGTGCAGGTTGAGGCTTCTTCTTGGTTGTTTTTCCAGCTTTACCTGCAACAAAGGTAATGCCTTTCTCGACCATATTACAGTTAGTCTGTTCATGTAATTCGAGTTCAGAAAAAAGTTCATCTAACTTGATTTTGGAAAGATCCCTAGAAACTTTGTAAGCATCTACCATTGATGCCCACAAGGTGTTTCTTGGGAAAGCGTTAAGGGCGTAACCTATTAGGTCACGAATTTCTACCTTATGACCAATGGTGTGTAGACCGTTCATCAGCTCCTGAATTCTGGCATGGAACTGAGCTGCTGATTCGCCTTCGTTCATCTTGATGGTGTATAACTTGTTTAGCAGAAGGTCCCTCTTGCTGATTCGGGTGTCGGAGGTTCCTTCGTGTAGTTCGATCAGCTTACCCCAGAGTTCTTTGGTGCTGTTGAATGGACCCACCCGGTTCAGCTCCTCTTTTGTTAGGCCGCATTGGAGTATTTAGGTCGCTTTGGCATCGGCTTCAATTTTCTTTTTGAGTGCAGCGTCCCATTCAGTGTAAGGTTGTTGTACTCCATCAGCATTCCTTTGTATTTCTAGACCGGACTGGATTATTATCCACATGCCCACCTGAGTTTTCAGGTGGACCTCCATTCTGCTTTTCCAGTAGGAGAAGTCCTCCCCACTGAAAAGCGGTGGCCTTGCGGTGCTGAAGCCTTCTTGCATGGCCATTAAGAATTTTATCTGAAAAAGAGAAAAAAGAAGGGAAAACACTGTCCCAAGACTTGGTCTTGGATTAGTAGTGCGGGATAAAGAAAAATAATTATCGAGGGGTGTTGCACCGGTCTCGATTAACGTTAAAAATTCGAAAAAAAACAATTCGAAGAGAAATCCGAAAAATTCTCAAACTGGTGGTTGCACTAAATTTGAGCTTCCCCAATCTGATACCACTTGTTGGATCGAGAGAAAACGATAGAGGGGGGGGGTGAATATCGTTAGTTGTTTCGGATTGAAAAAGAGAATACGCAGCGGAAGAAATAAATATAAACAACACGCAAAACACCAAGATTTTACTTGGTTCGGAGTTGCAGACGGCTCCTACTCAAAGGCCCACGGTCATTGACCGTTTACTCCGGGCAATACTATAGTCATGCAAATAATTACAAAAAAATGTACAGTATTAAAGCAGTAAAAGTACACTTAAAAATTCTCTCTTTGTTATCGACGCCCGTTGTAGATCGTTCTTCGGTGCGTAGGGTCGTCGTAGCGCTAGAATCTCGAGATGGAAGGTTTCCGGAGCGGAGCGCTTGAGTAGAAGAGCGTATTGGCGTTGGAAGAAGTGTTCCTCGAAGCCTTGGGGTCGAGGGGCATTTTATAGCCTCCCGGGGCACCCTGAACGTTGGGGCGCCCCCCCTACGTGTCAGCTGATTCGAGCAAGTCTCAGTCAGCCCTTATCCCACTCGAATAGGGCTGAGAGTTGACTCTGGGGGCGCCCGGGACGCTGGGGGCAGCCGGGTTGACTCGATTCGTGGGCTTCTCACTGGCTTGACTATATCCGCTTCGTTGGCCTAAGCCTGAGGCGCCCGAGACATCCGGGGCGCCCGGGAGCACGGGGGCGCCCGGGAGCACAGGGGGGCCCGGGAGCATGGGGGCGCCCCGCCCAGTGAGCTTCCGAAGCATGCTTTTGCTGAACTCATGTTTAGCTTGTACATAGGGTGCCCGGGTCCTTCCGGGCGCCCAACCCAGCTGCTGCCTCACTCCTTTGAGGAGTTCTGAGCTGCAGACACTCATTCCTTCGGTCATGCATCGAGGGTTAGTACCAAACAAGATAGAGCAAATATGTTAGTGAGTCTTACAGCCGTAGATGTCTTGGTTCTGACTTTGGGTCTCCCAAATGGAGCCCTAGGTCGAACCGACGCCTATTGTTCCCTCGACGGGGAACGCGTCCTCACCTACTCCTCTTAGGAGAATTTACCTGATGCCAAACGGCTCCTCCGGTTGGACTTTTGCCCAGCAGTCCTTCACCAGGTGCCTAGCTGTCCTTTGCCAGGTCTTCAGTACCAAGCAGTCCTTCGCTTGGTGCCTAGCATTCCTTCGCTAGGTCTTTGACTCCTAGCAGTCCTTCGCTAGGTGCCTAGCTGTCCTTCGTCAGGTCTTCAGTACCAAGCAGTCCTTCGCTTGGTGCCTAGCATTCCTTCGCTAGGTCTTTCAATCTGCACACTCAAGTAGCATGTTAGATAAACATAATATCTTAACTTTTGAACCCTTTTACCATTATCAAAACACAGGTTCGACTTGGGTGCTTTCTACACCAACAGATGAAACCCTAGCTTGGAGGGCCAGGTCCTAGCTTGGAGGGCTAGGTTAAAATCCTGGTGAGTGAAGCTAGGTCCTAGCTTGGAGGGCTAGGTTGAAGTCCTGGTGAGTGAAACTGGGCACGGAGTCTTGGTCCGAGGGACTGAGCATGAGTCAGGGGGGCTGAGAGCCAGTTCTCTTGACGTAGAGTGGGTTTCGCCTTGCCTGGATCGGTCTGGTGACCGATCATGGAAGTTGGCATGGAGTTCCCTCTTGGATCGGTCTGGTGATCGATCTAGTTATGTCTGATCGGTCTGGTGACCGATCAGGGAGCATACAGTGACATTGTCAAACCTACTGTTCGGCTCCCGATCAGGGAGTATGCAGTGACTTTGGGAACCTTACTGCTAGGCTCCTGATCGGTCTTGTGACCGATCTGGGATTCTATACAGATTGTTTTAGTGAACGATCAAACGTCGCGGGTTTTTCTCTATAATCGATCAGGCTGGAGCCTGATCAGTCAGAAAGTGTCCTGATCGGTTCCCAGACCGATCGGGCTACAACCTGATCGGTCTGGTGACCGATCTGGGGTGTGGCAAAAAGAAGCTGGAGGAAACCCAGCTGGTACTGGATCGGTCTGGTGACCGATCCCTAGAAAGTCACGATTTCGAGTTTCTTACTAGAGACCGATCAGGCTGGAGCCTGATCGGTATGAACCCATCCTAATCGGTCTGGAGATCAATCAGGAGTCACTCTGATCGGTCCGGTGACCGATCAGTAGCTGACAGCTTTAATTCAAAAATGCTGCCAAAGTTCTGATCGCGTTCTGATTGCTACTGATACACTACTGATTCATTCTGATACTTGATCCTCTACTGATTTATTGGTCTAATAAGCTGTTAAGTGTGCAGGAAACTCAAGTTTACTCAAGGGGAGTCAAACGGAGGCTTTTGCTGCAGCAGGTTTGGTCGTTTCCTGTATGTAGGAAATAACATCTTCTGGCGCACGCTGCAACGACTGAGAAGCTGATGACCTGGGACTGGGGCATGGCTGGAGAAGGATCAGTGAGTCCAGAGGAGGTCAGGGATAGCTGGCACGTTGCAGGTGAACTGCTAGTGAGCTGTAGAGCAGGTGGTGACCTAGCGATGGTAAGCAGGTTAAGCTGCGAAGTGGAGAAGGAGCGGACACATCTCTTCAATCAACAAGCTGCTTCTCCAACTCTTGTGCATTCATTCAGACTTTGAAGCGATCTCTTGCAAAGCGGCAACCTTGAGTCTGTGGAGGAAGTTGCGAGTGGATCAGCAAGCAAACAAAGAGCTGGGAGCTCTTGTGTTGGTGGTGTTGTGCTGTGCTCGGTGATCAGTTCTCCGATTCTCATCCTTGTGCTTTGTTAAGCGATTTGTAAGATCTTTCCTTGTGTCTCTGTGTTTTCATTCCATATACTATATTGAGACATTTTTGTGGAGAGGTTTCTCCACCGAGAAGGAGGACTTGATATCTAGATTTTCCGGGGCTTGATCTGGCGACGATCAAGGGATCGCCCACCTTAAGGGCACGCCAAGGAGTAGGAGCAAGTTATCCCCGAACCTTGTAAACGATCCTTGTTGGAATTTTTGGGTAGCTTTTCATTTCTGCAGTTCTACTCTGTTTTGCATTTCTTCCGCTGTGCTACTAACCCTAGAAGTGCAGAAATCCAATAAGTTTAAGAAAGTTGTGTCTGGCTACATCCCCCCCTCTCTAGCCATCCATGTTCCAACATTCCACATTTCAAATTGCACATACTTGAAGCAATTTTGAGCATGCGTATCTTGTGTTTGGTTAAATGCTTCTTCGAACAGTTACTTTCAATTGTGATGTGTCTTAGTTGCTTAACTTTTGTTTTGTATTGCTCTTCCCATTACTTTAAGTTATATGTCTTCATTTAAATGCAATTAAGTTTGGTTAGATTAGATTTCTTTAATGCTGTAGGTTTTGCTCCATGTTTAGTTTCGTTAATGCTTTATTTCAAGTTGCCCTTTTCTTTTCTGCAATTATAGTTAGGTTAGACATAGCACTTATCACTTGCATTGTCTTTTGTTAATTAGGATTAGATTTCATACTTTCTTTTTTGTTTCATTTCGTAGTCTTAGCTTTCAAATCCAAACCCCCAGTTTAATATCCAAAATCCAAAAGCAATAACTTGGAATCCTAGGATTATTAATATATCATTACATTCCTTAAGAGAGACGACTCGAGTTACTCTATAATACATTAGTTTAGAGGAGTTTGACACTTTAATTGTATTTGATACTCGTGGTACGACACTCGGGGCTCCATCAAATATGGCGTCGTTGCCGGGGAATGTAGTGGTGTTTGATAATTTTAGGATTGTTTCCCTATTTTTCCACAAGAAAATTTTTAAAATAATTGTCATGTGCTTTAATGATCATACATTCATGTGTTTGATATCATATGCTCTTGAGTCTTCTTATCATGTTTATTAGTGTTTCAGTGTAAGACCAGGATAATTCTTTCAGTTCAACATGGATTTCTTCTCTCAACAATTTGGAGACTTCAATGAATATCACAATTCGGAAAATAGGCGAGTGAAACACATATGCATTAATTGTGGTAGTCCATCTCATCCAGCAGCTATATACGACCTCATCCAAAAGACTGCTAGATTTCCGTAAGAACCCCTGCTTCCCAACATCAATATCAAGATACCTATGATCCAGCTCCTAGCACCTATAATTATGACTGGGGCAATTACCCGACTCAGTACTTTCAACCCCAACAGATTCCAGAGCAGCATGGATACTTCCAACATCAATAGTCAGATAAGTATAACTCATTTTCTAATTCCTACAATTCTAATTGGGGGGATCAGTCTTATTTCAGGTATGAGGATACACAAAGTCAATTTACTAAGCAATATCCTGCATATCAGAACTTACAGACATTCAAGGATGATCCTCCGCCAAGAGTCCCACCGGTTCAGCAACAAAAACCGGAGTTTCCACTCACATTGGAGCCCTTTTTTCACTCAATTTCAGCAACAACATGAGAGGAGTTTTCAGCAGCTTAGTGCTTAGCTTAGCGCTTAGCTTCAATAGCAAATTGAGAGGAATTTTCAGTAATTTAGCGCTCAATTTCAGCAGTATCAGGGAGACTATAGACAGTATTAGAGTGGGGCAGATGCTTCCATTCCGAACATAGAGCGACAAATTGGATAGATATCATCCACCATCAGTCAGATGCAGGCCCAAGGATTTGAGGATGCCTTATTTGTAGAGGCAGTTGATTTGAAGATTATATCAGATTTACTCTCAGCTGGAGAGGATTCTATAGGTGTAGGGGATTGCATTGAGCCCTAGGGATCACCTACATTGATTGACATATCTGAAGTTTCAGAGGATAGACATGAAAGTGTAGGGACTTGTATGGTGGAAGCAAGAACCCAAGAATCACCTCTTTTAGTTGTATTTCCACCAGCACCTGAACCTGAGGTGGAGCATTTACCTGACCAGAAAGAGGCTATAGTTCCATCCACTCTTGTAGAACCTTCAGGTATTTTTCAGCAAGACAAGGTAAGTATTTCTCCTAATTTTTTAGAAAAATTCATCTAGGTACCTAAGGTTGATTTTATTGGATATGACGTATTTCTTGATACATTCTATTTAGAGACTGATTGTATTTCATCTTTTTCTTACCCTGCACGCGTGCGGGAGGTATTTCATGGTTTTACAAGGTGTCGTAGGCTTCTGGAGTGGATCTTGCACCAAAATTGACTCCAACCTCCTGGAAGGACTTTCAAAGAGCATATAGAGGGAGGAGTTGAGCTTACTTTTACTCGTAGCAATCCACTTCGAGGGTGGATTTTGCACCTTAATCGTCTCCGACCACCGGAACATACGTAAGCAAATTTGATGAGGGAGGGAGCAGAGCACTATGATATTGATCACGTGAGGATAGATCTCTCGATTACCTAAACCACCCCACTACCGGGATGGATGCTACTCCTTAATCGACTCCAACCGCCAAGGAATAAAGGGGAGTTTGTTCCTTTTCCTTCCTTTTCTTATTTTTCTTTATGTTTATACTTGCATGTTTGTTTGCTTTTATAGTTTGCATTCATGTTTTGCTTCCTCATTCTGTATTTTGTTTGGTCTTGAATAAACCTTGGTTGATTTCCAGTTGTATCTCCCTACGTGTCCGTTTATTATGCTTTGGAAATCGTAAAAGATGGTTAAGTCTACAACTTGCTTATAAACCTTTCTTTGGAAATCGTAAAAGGTCTTGAATAAACCTTGCTTGACCTAGTGAGGATATTGCCATGCTTATCCTTAATCCTCATATGTGTGATAGCATTTGTGATACTTGACACTCTACAACTTGCTTTGATTCTTTTTGAAATTATAATAGCATGAGCTTACATGAATATGATGAAGGCAAACTTTCTTGATGATCTCTTAGTTTTTCTTCTACTTAGCTATTGTTACTAGTGGGCATTTCACCTATTACTTTCATGTTTCATTGTCTTTCCTTTGTCAGATCTTCTCATTGTCATTATATTCTCACTGTCATATCTTTATTAGCTTATTCTTCCCTTGAGCATGCGATGAGAGCATGGGGTGATTGAACGATTAGTTACATTTTTATTGGTCTATTATTAGCCTCTATTATTGTGAGTTTTAGATGTTATCATTCTTTGTTACGTTGTCTAAGGTATGTTTTAAGTGTGGGGGGAAGCCAAGTGTGTATGGACGAATGCTTGTTGAAAAAAAATAATAATAATAAAGAAAAAAATAAAGATGAGAAATGAAAAAAAAGAAGTGAATAAAATAGAGAAAGAAAAAAAAGAAAAGAAAAGAATGGGAAATTAAAGACTGTGAAAAAAAAAGATTCTCAAGCATTTGGGATTTTGTTAGTGATGAACAAGAAGGAATATTTTCATAAAAAAAATGATGTATACTCATTTGATATTATTATTGAGAGAAACTCAAAAGTTGAGTTGTTAATACGTACATGCATATTTAGAGATGTTGTAAGTGGTTGTTGGGTATTGCATTGAGAATATGCAAAGAGAATTTTCAGTGTTGGATGTTTTGGTGAATTTTTTGTTATGTTGGCATATTATTTGATTATATACGTCATGTTTATTACCCCAATGCTCTCATATTCTCTATGATCTTCTTTGTTGTCTACCCTTCTTGTTCTCTTGTTAGCACGTGGTTTCATCATTAGTCATTGAAAAGTCCTCTTGATTTGTGTACTTATGTTATAGTAGTGGAGAAGTAGAAAATAAGCAAGCATATGGTAGTGTAATGTCATGCGGTCTTTGAAAGAACTCCACTTTCATATTTGTTATTTTTGTGAGCATCAATGCATATATCTATCTTGTGAGGTGTTTGCCATGCTTAGTTTATTAAAGTTAATTGAAATTACCATGCCTTTTGACTTATGTGTGAATTGGAACCTTAAATACGTCGATTCTTATGACTTGATGATCCTAAGTAACCTTCTTTTATTATATTTAAAGTATCGATAGGGGATGTAATGTTTGGGAGATATTTTGTTTTCTTTTAGTTTTGTTTGATTGCTCGAGACGTGCAAGAATTAAGTTTGGGGGTGTGATAACTAGCATTTTATGGCATTATATTTGCTCATTTACTTAGCATTTTTTTATCCTCTCATATGTTTAAATCATGTTTATATCATATTTTACGATTAGGATCTATTTTTGGAGCTCATTATAATTTCCTCTAAATTTTGGCATTATTTCATGATTTTTGTAGGGAATTAAAGATGAACCTTGGACCAAGGCTTGGATCAAAGTAATTGGACCCAATGCTAGTGTTGAGGAGCTTGGTTCAATTTAAGCATGGTCTAACTTGAAAGCATGGTTCAATTCAAATGAAGATAGTTTATTTCATCCAACCCAATTTGGACCCAAGATGAGGAAAGCTCTAACCCATCCAAAAGCTCATCAACATCATCCAATCCTTAAGCCCAGTTACAACCCTTATTGGATTTGGATCTTCATTTCTTACTCCTACCGTCAACCCAATATCCAAAAACCATTAAGAAACCAAAACGCACGCAAGCCTCATCCGCGACAACCCTAGACGACCACTCATCCACTCGACTTCACTTCTTCTTCTCCTTCACCACCTCCGACCGGTGGCAACTCCTCTTCAACACCGTCGGTCGACCCCCTTTCCAACTCCATCTCCTCTCTCATCCACGCCATCGCTACTGTAATCCTAGAGCCATCCCGTTTGGCGACCCATTTACCGGCCCTCACGATCGTCGTACCGTCGACCGTCGACCATGCCGTTACCATACTAGGTCTTCCCACTTCCTGGGCAGTGGATTTTTGCCTTCCCAGGATTCGAACCCTAGATCCAGGCTTAAATCTAGTTCTTTATGAATCCTGAATACCAATTGAGCTATACTTAACTTATTTCATGTTTATGTTGATAACTGAATTATGCACGTATGATGCATGATATGTATGATGGAAGCATGATTTTACCTTGGATAAAACTAGGAAGATACCTTATGATGACAATGATTTAAAAATATATGTATAACGGAATCATGATCTTACCTTGGATAAAACTAGGAAGATACCTTATCATGCCTTGTAATGACAATGATTTAAGATGTATATGAATGGAAATAACAGTAACCTTATACTAGCTTATGTATTATTTTGTGAAGATAACATGGCTAGAAGATGTACCAGAACAAACGAAACTGCACCCCCGCCTTGTTGGGACCGGGTGCATGTTGACATGGATGCGGGTTCGTAATTTTAAAATTAATTAAGTGCAGCGGAAGGTTTAGCATAAATAATTTCTAAAATTATTTTAACCATACATCTAGCATGCAACCATATGTTGTGTAGACATGATCATATATTTAAAATTTTACAGAAACGTAAACTAATTTACTTGTTACCTCGGGTAACTCGAAGAAAGGGACGAGATCCAACCGTAGCGTCCCTTGGAACCTCCGCCTCTATTCGCGTCCACGCCGAGTTTTCTTCGAGATGACTTCGCAAAGCCACGAGTTTCGTGCCGACAAGACCTACTAGATTCTACAAAGGCACGACAAGAATACCAAGAGAGAGATGGAAAGACTAACCACCAAACGAAGAACGGAATCAAGATTCCGGGAGGAAGGAAGGAGTTGCGCCCGCTTCTTCTTCTTCTTCGGCAGATGCTTGGTGGTGGCTGAAGCTCACGGCAAAGGGGAGGGCCTCTAGGGCTGGCGGCACTAGAAGAGGGAGAGGTAGAGAAGGAGAGAGAGAGAGGGCATATTTCTAGATCTCTTAGATTCTTAATCTCCAAGCCTTGCCTTGGTTCCTTTATATAGTAGCCTCTCAATCGCCAAGTCTCCTTTTTATGGAATAAAATTTCATAAGAAATTTATCATATAAATTTTTCTATGAATTATTCTATCATGCCAAGTTTTTATCATAATTTAATTTATAATAAAAGCAACCATGTCTCCCTTTTCTTATGGAAAGAAATTTCATTATATAAATTTCTTTATCATGGTAAATCAATCTATTATTGATTTTATAAAATAAACCAATACATAGTTTATTTTAATTTCCATGAAAAATAAATGCCTTTATATAAATTTCTTTATCCATAATTTTATAAAACAAACCACGCTCGGTTTATTTTATAATTTGAACCAAACAATTTGGTTCTCCCCTTTTAATGTGGCCGGCCAAACAAAGAGGGTGGGGACCCTCTTTGGCCGGCCAAACCCACGCCATGACCTCACGAATTAAACTCATTTAATTCGTCCAATAAGTCTTCAAAAGTCTTAGCCATTTTATGCTTCCGATGCGTCTCTGAAAAATTCAGATTCGACTTATCTCTCTTGATCGGAAAATCCAATTTTCAACTCGTTTTAAATCCCTCGGATCACTCGTAGTGCGTGTGACTAAATAGGCTTTTGATTTATGTTGGCCGTCGATAATCAACCAATTATAGAACGATCATGAGTGGCACCTAGTAGTACATCATGATCCCCAATTAATCGAAAGATCAACGGTTGACCTCAGAAATAATTCATTTATTAAAGTAAATGATTAAAGTAAATATTCATAAGGCGATTGCTACGGTATCCAATACCATAAGGCGATTGCCTTAAGACACTTCCAGAAATAATTCAAATAGTGAATATTCATTTATTGAAGTAAATGATTACAATCATAAGGCGATTGCCTTAAGACACTTCTCTCATATTACTAACAAACTCCCACTTGGCCTAATGCCAATCGCTACGGTATCCAATACCACAGGCTCTAACATGACCCTCAAACTTGCTTTGAGGCAAGGCCTTAGTTAAAGGATCCGCTAAATTCCTTTCAGTGGGAATTTTCTCAATTTGTATATCATTCCTACTTATAATCTCTCAGATTAGATGATAGCGGCGAAGCACGTGTTTGGATCGCTGATGAGACGTTGGTTCCTTTGATTGTGCAATAGCTCCATTGTTGTCGCAGTAAACCGGTATTGCTTCATTAATGGTTGGAACCACACCAAGTTCCGAGACAAACTTCTTGATCCAGACTGCTTCTTTTACTGCTTCCGAAGCCGCAATGTATTCCGCTTCCGTGGTAGAATCCGCTATAGTGTCTTGCTAGGAACTCTTCCAACTTATTGCGCCTCCATTCAAAGTAAATACGTATCCAGACTGAGATTTGGAGTCATCCTTATCTGTCTGGAAACTGGCATCTGTATACCCACGTATTACCATATCTCCTTCTCCATATATTAGAAACACATCCTTAGTTCTTCTTAAGTACTTAAGGATTATTTTGACAGCTGCCCAATGATCCATTCTTGGATCAGACTGGTATCTGCTCATGACGCTCAGAGCATACGATACATCGGGCCTAGTACATAACATAACATACATGATAGATCCTATCGCGGATGCATAAGGAATCTTATTCATGCAAATCCTCTCGTCTTCTGTGCGCGGACACATAAACTTTGAAAGATTGATCCCATGCCTGATGGGAAGGTAACCTTTCTTGGATTCCGACATGCTAAACCTTTTTAGCACTCAGTCTATATATGTAGACTGCGAAAGACCAAGCAATCGTTTTGATCTATCTCTATAGATTCTAATCCAAAGGATATAGGTTGCTTCTCCCAGGTCTTTCATGGAGAATGTTTTGGACAACTAAATTTTAAGCGACTGTAAGACTGATACATCGTTTCCTATTAGTAATATGTCATCGACATATAATACTAGGAATACGACTGCACTCCCACTAATCTTCTTGTATACACAAGGTTCGTCAGGATTTTGTGAGAAATCAAACTCTTTGATTGTCTCATCAAAACGGATGTTCCAGCTCCAGGATGCTTGCTTCAGTCTATATATGGATCGTCGAAGCTTGCATATTTTGGTTTTATCAACCGATGTGAAACCTTCAGGTTGTATTATGTATACATCCTCAAGCAGGTTTCCATTAAGGAAAGCTGTTTTCACATCCATTTGCCATATCTCATAATCATAATGAGCTGCTATGGCCAGGAGCATCCGAATGGATTTAAGCATAGCTACTGGCGAATAGGTTTCGTCATAATCAATTCCTTGTTTCTGACGATATCCTTTTGCCACTAATCTAGCCTTAAAGGTAACAACATTACCTTCCATGTCGGTTTTCTTCTTGAAAACCCACTTGCACCATATGGGTTTAATCCCTTCAGGAGGGTTAACCAAGTCCCATACTTGATTTTCGTACATGGAATCCATTTCTGACTTCATGGCTTCAAGTCATTTGTCCCTTTCTGAACTTTTCAGAACATCTTCATAACTGATAGGTTCGTCATCGCTTATGAGTAACACGTCGTTCAATTCACTTATGAGAAATCCGTATCTGTAACGCCCGCTTTTTTTTTCATAAAGCGGCGTTACGTTAACATACTTAAGGCATGTAGACATCATAAGGCAGCGGAATAACTTTAAGATTTACACATACATGCCCTACTACCATTCCTAACATAATGACATGGGAACTTGGCATATTAACTTCATACTTAGCATCATATCATACTTAGCATCATGTCATACTTAGCATCATGTCATAGAGTCGAATAAGTCACCATTCAGGCACATAAGTAGTAATGGTAAAGTTCTAGCATAAAACGAGTAAGCATATTGTTTTCTTGGCCAAGTCACTACCACACACATGCATTCTTGCCCTCCTGCTGCTTCCTTACAATCCCCTTGCGTGATCTGCGGTATAAGGAAATAAGACTATAAGCACACAAGCTTAGTAAGACTCTTTCCTACTCACAAAAACCATTCATTACTTAATAATGAGCACATGAACATTAACATACTTGGTGCTCTGCTTAGAACATAAGCATCTAGAATCACTTAGCATATAATTGACATGGCATGAACATAAACATAATAAACATTCTTAGCATGGCATGATACATGACATAGACATAAGCATAATAAACATTCTTAACATGACATGATACATGGCATAAACATGAACATAAGGAAACATTCCTAGCATGCATGATACATGGCATAAACATAAACATAAAGAAACATTCTTAACATGCATGATACATGGCATAAACATAAACATAATAACATTCTTAGCAGGGCATAAACATAAACATAATAACATTCTTAACATGCATGATACATGGCATAAACATAAACATAATAACATTCCTAGCATGGCATAAACATAAACATAATAACATTCTTAACATGGCATAAACATAAACATAATAACATTATTAGCATGGCATAAACATAAACATAAAGCATGAATTAACCTGTATGACATAGACATAGGCATGCTTTCTATCATATCATATGGGCATCTTCTTAACATAGCCATAGACATAAATCATTTACTATCATGCATATTTCTTGACATGAAACATAAGTATAAGACATGACTATCATGGTATAATGCATAACATGAATGAATGCATGAGTCTAATGCATATACATAAGGATGCTTAACTTTTTAAAATCATACTTTTAAATACTTAAACATCATCATAACATCATTGGGGTCCCTGGCTTGTACCACATACATACATCATAAGCGCGCATCCCTTAGTAAATAAGAGGTAGCGAGCCCCGACCTACTAGGGTAAGGACAGCATAGTCGGTAGTCCCAGAACTGGGGCGTTCTTAAGGTGCCCATCCCTGTTGCACAGCTTCGGTAGTGCCAGAACCATGGACAGCATTGTCGGTAGTCCAGAACCGGGGCGTTCTTAAGGTGCCCATCCCTTGGACCCATACTTCGGTCCGGTACAAGCTCATTCATAAAGTAAAATACTTCACATGCTTCATCATTCATACATCATGGCATGCATCTTTATTCATAACACATAGCATGCATCTTCGTTCATAAACATGGCATGCATCTTCATTCATAAAACATGGCATGCATTGTCATTCATAAAACATGGCATGCATCTTTATTCATAAAACATGGCATGCATTGTCATTCATAAAACATGGCATGCATCTTTATTCATAAAACATGGCATGCATCTTTATTCATAAAACATGACATACATCTTCATTCATAAAACATGGCATGCATCTTTATTCATAAAACATGGCATGCATTTTCATTCATAAAACATGGCATGCATCTTTATTCATAAAATATGGCATGCATCTTCATTCATACAACATGACATGCTTACATAGAACATCATTCCTATTCCTAGTGCTTGCATAATCATGGCATCTAAGGTAAGCATGGTATTATATTCATTGAATATGATATACTTACATAAACCATTTTCCTAATCCATGGAGCTTGCATGGTCATGATATATAAGGTAAGCATTGCATTTCATCCATGAGCATGGTATCTCCCACAAGCATACATAGATAGAACTTCCATAAACATACTACATACTATCCAAGTGCATGGCATAGAACATAAGACATTCATGAAAAACCCCATTAAGCATGACATCTAATCATAAACATACAAACATTAAACATGGTGCTTAAGGTTAGGGTTATAGGTAACTTAATTCCTACCACATGCTTGAACCTTTATATATACTTTATAATAAAGCATAACCCATCATTCTTCAAACCCTAACACCACCCAAACCCTAGTGACCATGCTTGGACGAAACCTACAAGGGAGGGATTCCATCATTCAATGACATGTAAGGTAGCATAAGGAAAAAGGAACAACCATACAATACATCTAAGGCCATAAGGAGCCATTAAGGCTCATGATTAGGGTTTACCCTAACCTTTAGTCCTAATTTCCTAGCTTGGCCGAAACATGCTTGGACCATGGGTACATGAATAAATTCATAAACTTTCCAATTAATCATCTAACACTTTTCATACCCTACCATAGGAGCCATTGGACCCCTTACTTGAGGTAAGCCCTAACTTCTTGCCCAAGAACCCTCCTTGGCCGAAACATTTAGGGTCACAAGACCTTGTGAAAATTCACACAAATTCCCTTCAACCTCCCCTTGAATCATGGGGATACCCAAGGTACATACTTGAAAGGTTAGGCCCAATCCTAACCAAAGAATCATGGTGAGGGTCCCAAACCCTAAGGGGTCTTTAGGGTGGCCCAAAAATTCCCCAAAAATTATATTTATTCTATATTCATCATGATAACACATTAGAAAACATGAGAGGGATTTTTAACATTCCCTTGGACCCAAATCCCATGGTGGCCGAAACCCTAGGGTTAGGTTCATGGCCTTTTTCTTTTTTTTTCCAACATAAAATCTCAAATAAGACTTTCATATCATGGTAAACTTCAAGAAAAGCTATTATACCACAGGTGAGGGAGTCTTACCTTGGTTGATCTTGATTATAGACCTTAGATTTGGGAGAAGGATGAAGATCTTATTGCTTCTTAACCACCCCTAGCCTTTGTACCCTTGTAAAAGCCTTGGATCTTGGTGATGGAGCCTTAGGTGAACTTTTCCAAGGGAGATTTCGGCTAGAATGAGGGAGGAGGAAGAAGAAAGTAACTCCCATGCCCCCTCTTTATAACACATTAAGGAGGGTAAGTGAAGAGTCATGGTGTCTCTTCATTTTCCTTAAGCCTTAACCATAATCCATTTCATTTCCTCATAGCACTCCCTTGCTAGGTGAATTGGTAAGAGCATGCATGGTTGTACAAGAGGTCCAAGGTTCAATCCTTAGTGCAAGCACTAATTTTTTTATTTTATTTTCTATTATTTCGAAAATTCCTTAAAAATTCCCCCATAATTATGCTAAAATTCCTAATTAAAATTCTTTTATATTTATATTAAATTTTACTTAATTAAAACATATTTTTGGAGCCCATATAAGGCCCATTAGTACTTAACTTCTCAATTTAAATAGGAAACCATGCTAAAACTCACCCATAATCATACTAATATTGCTAATTAAAATCCATTTATATTTATATTAAATTCTACCTAAAATCCACTAATAATCATGGTACTAGAAAAGCCCATATAAAGCCCATTAGTGCCTATTTCTCCAATTTAAATGGAAAAGCATGGATTTCTAGGTTAAAATTCGTATTAATATTTCTAGGTCACTCGAAAAATTATCTAATCATGCTCAATATTTTAAAGCAATATTAGGAAAATTTTTCGGGTCGTTACAGTATCTCTCTGGAATATTGCGTGTTCTATCAGACTTAGGAAGAGGTGGTGTTGTTTTAGGTTTAACTGATAGTTCATCATTATGAGTTGTTGGTTGTGGGTCTAGACTAGGTGTCTCTGTAATGTCTATTTGAGTTTCTTGAACTTCATCAAGTTCAATGTCACTCCCACTGTTTTCTTGTAAAAGAAATTCTTTTTCCAGAAATACAGCATGCCTTGAAACAAACACCTTTTGTTCCAAGGGATAATAGAATTGGTAACCCTTTGTTTCCTTAGGGTATCCAATAAATAGACATTTATCAGACTTAGCATCCAATTTGTCTGATACAGTCCGCTTCACATAAGCAGGACAACCCCATATCTTAAGGTGAGTTAAGTGAGGTTTCTTGCTATTCCATGTCTCATATGGAGTAGTTGAGACTACCTTGGTCGGGACTCTGTTTAGCAAGTAAACAGCTGTCTTAAGCGCATAGCCCCAAAAGGATTTTGGAAGAGTTGCATGATTCATCATGGATCTAACCATGTCCATCAAGGTTCGGTTACACCTCTCAGATACACCATTATGCTGTGGTGTATATAGCGGAGTCCATTGAGATAATATCCCATTGTCCCTAAGATAATCATGAAACTCTTGACTTAAGTATTCACCACCCCGATCGGATCGAAGTATCTTAATACTTTTGCCAAGCTGTTTCACTACTTCATTTCTGAACTCTTTGAATTTCTCAAAAGCTTCAGATTTGTGTTTCATCAAGAACACATACCTGAATCGTGAGTGATCATCGATAAAGGTAATGAAGTAGCTATAGCCTCCTTGTGCAAGAGTTGACATTGGTCCACATACATCAGTATGTATTAGACCAAGCAATTCTCCCACTGGATTATCTTTTCCGGAAAAGGGTAATTTGGCCATCTTGCCTTTTAAGCATGATTCGCATGTATCAAATGAACCGGGTTCAAATGATTCCAGAATTCCACATCGGTGTAATTTGGTCATGCGTTTCTTACTTACATGGCCAAGACGACAATGGCACGTATAGAAGTCTATTTGATTATCTATTCGAGCACGTTTGTTGCTAACTTCGATATTGAAAACGTCACCGGAAAAATCTAACGTGCAGATACCATTGCACAAAGTTCCAGTCCCATAAACAACACCATTTAAAGTTATGTAACAACAATTGTTACTAAAAGTTAAATGATAACCCTTTTCATTCAAACATGAAATAGATACAATGTTCTTTATTAACGAAGGAACAAAATAACAATTATCCAATTCTAAGACACATCCAGTAGGGATCTTTAGCAAATATGTTCCGATGGCAACAGCAGCAATCTTTGCTCCATTTCCAACTCGCAAATTCGCTTCTCCCTTGACGAGTCTTCTTTTATTCCTTAGCCCCTGTATGTCATTACATATATGTGAGCTACACCCAGTATCAAGTACCCAGGTGTTTGAGAAAATAGAGTGACATTCAATAACAAAGATACCTGAAGAGAATGGGGCATCGGATGCCTTCTTCTTCAAGGACTCAAGATAAACCTTGCAATTTCTTCGGCAGTGACCCTCCTTGCCGTAGTGATGGCAAGTGCCTTTTGGTATCTTTTCAGTCTTTTTGGCCTTTTTCTTCTTTCCCTTATTATGTTCTTTGGCCTTCCTCTTAGAACCTTTCTTCGAGTAACCAACTAACAGTACCGTCTTCTGATCCTGCTTCACAGAAGGCTCTATAGTCTTCAGCAGGTTGAGCAACTCAGGAATGGTAGTCTCCATCTTATTCATCCGATAGTTTATCACAAATTGTGAATAACTTTTGGGTAAACAATGCAGAATTAAGTCAATACTTAGTTCATGATCCATTGCAAAACCGAGTGTGCCCAGTTGCTTAATGTACCCCAACATCTTTAACACAAACTGTGAGACAGAAGTGCCTTCCTGCATCTTAGAGGTGAAGAGGAGTCTGGAGACCTCGAACCTTTCGGATCTTGCCTGCTCGTCAAATAACTCATGAAGATGGAAGATGATGGTATAAGCATCCATATGCTCATGTTGCTTTTGCAGCTCAGGTACCATAGCGGCTAGCATAATGCAACTCGCAAGTTCAGAATCGGTCACATGTTTCTGATAGGCCACTAACTGGTCTGGAGTTGCATTTTTTGAAGGACGGTTGGGAAGTTGATCTTCAAGGACATAAGCAAGCTTCTCTGCCTTGAGGACTATCCTCAGGTTTCGAAGCTAGTCCATGAAGATTGGCCCAGATAGTTTATTGGTGTCTAAAATGGAACGCAAATTCAGAGAAGACATGATCGAGTGATTATCCTAGAAATACAAATTGAGCTTATGTGAGAAGAATGATAAAGAATGCATCAACTTACATTAATTAAATCCTATTTATTTTTTGAATTGAATAACCCTTTTTATCAATTTGGGAGATCGTAGGAACATCTCCATATAGGTTGATATCCAACCATAGATAAGAATAACCATGGCTGAGGCCATCAAGTTATTCTTAGCTATGAAGGTAGGTTATTATACCGATTGCATATCACATATATGTAACTATCACTTTATGCTATCAACTAATTGAATGTTTGCATAAATCATTAGGTTGTTAACTCATTAACAAGTATGCAACATTATACATAGCACCCAACTGCACCTCTCTTTACATCGACCTTGGCTGTGGCACAACAAATCGATGCTCCAAGCTTAAGGCTGACCCATTAATCAAGAAATAGTTTTAATATGGTTGGAGCTCGTTCAACCATTTAGTCAGGCTTGGATGTGTCCAACAACCAAAACTAAGGATTGACCTCTGACTCCAACTATATTAATCATAAACTAATTCCATGGTTTGATTATGTTGAGGTTCAAGCCGGGCATGAATGTGTCCATCAACCCAAACGAGAAACAAAACTCCGGTTCTAATCATATTAATGGAAGGTGTTGGCCTTAATATTTTGTAAGGGGTTTTGGGTCTCATCCTTTTTTTTCTAAGCACATTCATGACATATAATTATGTCATGTACTAACGATTTCCATAATAAAGTATGTATGTGACTTAATTTATCAAGTCTCATTAATTGAATTAGGAACTGGATTTCCTAATTCTAATTTCGTACTTTATTTAAGGAATTGTTTTGGGAAACAATTTCCTAAATTGTAATAATCAATTTTGGAAATAATATGTTTAAGACTTTGATTTTTCTAAATCAAATCTTATTAAATTAAGAGGCAGATTCCCTTAATTCAACCACATATTATTTTCATGAAAATCTTATTTAAGAAAACTCTATAAGAAACCATTTTTCTAATTAATTTTGGAGACAACAATATGTAAGAGCATCACCTCTTAAATCAAATAAGGAAATTATCGTTTGAGAATCACCTCAAAATTTCCAAGATTTGATTACATATTTTATTTATGGATTTATTAATTACAATAAATTATTTTCTTTGGGTGGCTCCCCGAGGCTCAGATACCCAAAAAAAGGGATTTGTTATAAATCTAATTTGGTCCGCTCCCCGAGCCGTAACCAAATTAAACATGACAATTTTATTCAAAATAGGAAATTAAATTACAACAACTAACTTTAAATTGGACGGCTCCCCGAGGCTCAATTCAAAATAAAGAATTTTGTTAATAATTTAAAACCAATTCGAATTTAATTGTCAATTAATGGTCCATAAATTTGTCTAGACATTCTTGAAAGAAAGTGCCCAAAATTGCGAGATTTCATAATAGGTTTTCACAATAATTGTAAGTTTCTGGTACAAAGAAAACTTACATATTTCCAAAATTGGAAAATTTCCAAAATTGGAAAGTTTCCAAAAATGGGAAGTTTTCACAATTATCATAAAATTTCAGAAACTAGGATATTTCAAAAGTTTTCGAAATTTCATGAGGATTTCCAAACTTTGAAATTCCTAAATCTAAAATTTATCATAATTGGAAAGTTTACATAATTGAAAATTTTTTCAAAATTGAGATCATGATAAAGTTTTCCGCAAAACAATTATATGATTATGTCGAACACTAACCGGCTCTGATACCACTGTTGGGACCGGGTGCATGTTGACATGGATGCGGGTTCGTAATTTTAAAATTAATTACGTGCAGCGGAATGTTTAGTATAAATAATTTCTCAAATTATTTTAACCACACATCTACCATGCAACCTTATGTTGTGTAGACATGATCATATATTTAAAATTTTGTAGAAACGTAAACTAATTTACTTGTTACCTCGCGTAACTCGATGAAAGAGACGAGATCCAACCGTAGCGTCCCTTGGAAGCTCTGCCTCTATTCGAGTCCACGCCGAGTTTTCTTTAGGATGACATCGCAAACCCACGAGTTTCGTGCCGACAAGAACTACTAGATTCTCCAAAGGCACGACAAGAATACCAAGAGAGAGATGGAAAGTGTAACGCCCCAAAATTTCCATTTTTAGTTCTTAAAGTCCTTAAAATTATTTAGAAATGATTTAGAAATATTCTAGATATTTTTAGGAATTTTTAGAGTATTTTTATGGAATTTTCCGAGTCCGTTTGGTATTTTTGGAAAAAGAAAAGAAAAAGAAAATGGAAAATAATAAAAACCGGTTAAGTGCAGCGGTGGGGGATCGAACCAGCGACCACCACCGAAACAGCAAGCGCACACAACCAGCCGGGCTAAGGGTTTCAAGCACAGAAAAAGAAAGAATGATAGATATTTAAGCTATAGTTAAGTTAATCCGAACCTTAAGTATAAATAGGTACTTAAAGAGAGTTGTTTTATGTTCTCTCAAACCCTCTCCCTCCCCAACAGCTGCGCCGACCCCTCTCCCTCTCCTCTCTTGTGCGCACGCAAATCAAGGCCAAGAGGGTCGGCCGAGACCCTTTCTCCAAGAGATAATACTATATTCGAGATCCCCGCGACGAGAGGAACGCGTAGACGTGAAGAATTCTTCGAGATCTCGAGTTTCTCCCGAGTTCTAGACCTCAATCTTGGTTGTAAGTCCAAGATATCAATGTAAGTACTGCTCACCTGCAGTAAGAGGCGGTTTTTCCGCGAGAATTTCCTTTAAAAGCTCTTAAAAGAGATATTTCTTTTAGTTTTTAGTTTTTGCATGTGATCTTAGTTCATTATATGCTTATATATTTTATTGAGTGTCCTATATGTGAGTTTAGGGCCAAGAAAGTTATGAGAAAAGAAAAGAAGATAAAGATAAGAAAAGAAAAGGCCAAGGCCTTAAGAAAATCCCCAAAAGTCAAGACTTAGGGATTTTAGCACGCAAGGTGCTCCAGAAAATGCCAAGGCATTTACAGATAAGAAAGAAAAGAAAGAAAAGCTATTTTATTTTATAAGGCCAGTACCCGGCGTCCAAGGGCGTCGTTAAAGAAATCCAGGTGTCCAATTCCAAGGTCTTGGCCCTGGTAGACCAAGGTCTGCTCTATTAGGATTGGTGGCTCGCTACCCCAACCTTTTAGGGAACGCGCATGAGATGGTACTTACGTCTTCAGTGGATCCAAGTGATTATTATTTTCAAGTATATGCTTTAGCAAAGTTTTCGAAAGTTTAAGAAAGTTTTCAAAAGATAAAGAATAGCTAAAGTTTCAAGTTGAGCCAAGAAAAGTAAATTGAGATTATTTATTGCTTGAGTATGCATGTTTTGAGTTACACATGTTCTTAGTTTTCTTTCAAGCATATTAGTATCTCATATGATGTTCAGTTTGATCTAGAAGCATGTATGCATATTTCGAGTTTTTGTGAGCTAGATAGTACTTACTAAGCTTTTTGCTTATAGATGCATTTTCCTCTTATTGCAGATAAAGGTAAAGGCAAGCAATTCTGAAGGAAGACGACGAGGCGGTGCTGAGTAGAGTGTGTGTGGTGGCTGATTATGGAGAGATCTTAAGCACAAGACAATTTAGCTATTTGAATTGAAATGTTTAAGTTTATTCAAATTTCAAGTTCTTGCTTATGGAGATTATAGAGTATTTGAGTTTTGGATAGTTTTACATGCTCAATTTCTTAGAGTAAAGATTCCATGTCATTTTATTTAGCTTATATATTTTTATGATTGCATTGGATAAGTAGAAAAGTGAGTAGTTAAAGATATTGATACTTTGTTAGAGAAAAAGGTGTTTGTGCCAAGATAGCATCAATTTCCTTTTGAATCAAGTTTTATTACTTAAGCATGTTTAGAAAAGTTGCTTTCTCATTCCATAATGCCTTAGTGATGTTATAGAACTTTGTATGATGAGTTTAAATGGTTAGAAGTTAAGATTGATACAACTTTATTGCTAAAATTTAGATAAACTTGTTTGGTTTGTTTTCTTCCATAAAAGTCCTAAATTCAAGTTTATGGATTCGTTTGATTGGCTTAATTGTTTAGGAAACTGATATAGAGTATAGAAATGATGTTGTAGTTTGATATGGCTCGAAATTGAAGGAATGGTGGACTTGGGAAGCAAGGGGCCGAAACCTGTAAAAACAGGTTACAGCCGTATCAGTCGACTGATGACGTCATCAGTCGACTGGTACGGGCTGTTTTGGTTGGTAAGGCTGTTTTCAATAAGATTCAACTACGAGATTGAGAAGGAAGTATGACATGGTATTATTATACATGATTGCTTAAGTTAGAATATAATTGTCAGCAGAATTTAAAAGAAAAAAAAAAGATTTCCGCAATTTTCTTTAGTCATGTATAAGAGTTGAGAAGTAGAGTAAAGTAACGATCCGTCTGAAGACAGTAAGAGGTCGGGTCGCTACAGGTGGTATCAGAGCAGGTCCCATTCTCCAGCATCACACACACATCAGCATCAACCTTGCCGTCTTCAAGTAAGAAAGCTTTAAGTTTCAGTTTTTTTATTGCCCCTTTATTTAATTGCAATATAGAGAAATGCTTAAGTACTACTCACATGTGCATAGAACAAGGAAGCATGTTTAATCCCTTAGTATCACGGAATCATGTTTAATCCCTAGAATGGATATCAGATTTCTAAGTAAGAAGACAAGTTTATACCTAGAGATGTAGTAGTGATTTCTTGTTCCTTATGCATTATTAGATGGCAAGAAGAGGCCGAGCTCCTAATGCTAATAACAGAACTCCAGTTCAAGATAACAGTGAGCCTGGCACAGAACAGCCAAACCTGATGGCAGTCATTGCTCAAATGCAAGCTCAGATTTCAGAACAACAGAAGACCATCGCCACTCTGATGGCAAATCAGCACCCAGTGCCCCCTACACCACCCACAGCAGGAGTGGGAACTCCAGTAGTGGCTGAAGTTCCACCAGTCCCACAGGAGACCCCTGCTGTGAACCGAAGACAAGAAGCATACCTCGTCCAGTGGCAGAGGCTGAAACCCGAAAGCTTCTCAGGCACGACTGAGCCCTGGGATGCCCAGGCTTGGTTCAAGACTTTAGAGAGCACAATGGAACTTCTTGACTGGCCAGAGGTTGAGAAGGTCAAATGTGCCTCCTTCTGCCTAACTGGAGATGCTCGTATGTGGTGGGAGCGAGTCAAGAGTAAGAAGATAGTCAACCAGATGAGCTGGGCAGATTTTGAGCACGAGTTCTATGAGGAATTTTTCCACATGAAGGTTACCAACAAGCACTTCGAGGACTTCATGGAGTTCAGACAGGGTAGCCTACCAGTGGGAGAAGCAGTCGCAAAGTTCAACAGACTAGCTCGCCTCTGCCCAGAGCTAGTCAGCACAGAGAAGGAGCGAGTCAGACTGATGCTTCGCATGCTGAACCCGGAGATAGCACTCAACGTGAACAGCGGGATGCACCGACCCCAGACCAGCGAGGAGTTAGTCAGTAGTGCTCTAATCTCAGAGCACTACCTGAATAGCATCAAGGCACAGCAAGCACAGCAGAAGCCAGTCCTGACTGAGAACAAAACAATAGGAGGACAGAAGCCTCAACCAAATAACCAGAACTGGAAGAATAAGAACCACAAAAGGAAGCAGTGGCCTGGCAGCCAAAAAGGAAACTCAGAGAGCAAGCAAGCTAGGTATCCACCTTGTCCTAAGTGTGGGAGGAACCATCCAGGAGCGTGCCTGTTGGGTGCAACTGGATGCTACTCATGTGGACAAGAGGGACACAGATCCAAAGAATGCCCAAACAAATTTAAGGTACTTCCTCAGCAGTCCGTACAACATGGAGGCAAGCCTCAGTTACACTACATGCCTACTATACTGGAGGGACCTCAGATCAGTCAGAGAGGGTTGGAAGCAGCACCAGTTCCAACCAATGCTAGAGTCTTTTCCCTCACGAAGGAAGAAGCTGCCAGCGCCTCCACGGTCGTAACAGGTCAAATAGTTATTTTTCAGCATTTAGCTACTACACTGTTTGACACTGGGGCGACCCATTCTTTCGTATCAGTACCTTTTGCTAGTGAGTTACAGGTGCCTACAGAGAGTTGGGAATCCAGATTCCTGACAACTCTCCCTTCAGGGGAAATCATGGAATCCACCCAGAGGCTCCGGGCTGTGCTAATCAAGATTTCAGACCGAGAGCTACATGTCGATCTGATAGTCCTTGCGATGCAGGACTTCGACATCATACTGGGCATGGATTTCCTCAGTAAGTACAGCGCTTCAGTGGACTGCCGTAGAAGGAAGGTGGTTTTCAGCCCAGAGGGAGAACCACCATTCGAATTTCAAGGAGCCCCAAGGAGGAAGACTCAGAAATTTCTCTCAGCCTTGGCAGCCCACCAGATGCTAGAGCAAGGGTGTGCTGGTTTTCTTGCACACATAGTGGACTCAGAAGCAAAGAAAGAACTCAAGCAGGAAGATGTACGGGTAGTCTGCGAATATCCAGAAGTGTTCCCAGAAGAATTACCTGGACTACCTCCCAACAGAGAAGTGGAATTCGAGATCGAGCTAGTGCCCGGTACCGGTCCGGTCTCGAAGGCCCCATATCGTATGTCTCCAGCAGAGTTAAAGGAATTACAAGAGCAACTCCAGGAGCTACTAGACAAGGGCTTCATTCGCCCGAGTCATTCACCCTGGGGAGCTCCTGTACTATTCGTCAAGAAGAAGGATGGGTCTATGCGTCTGTGCATAGACTACAGAGCTCTGAACAAGGTGACCATCAAGAACAAGTACCCTCTTCCTAGAATAGATGATTTATTTGATCAACTCAAAGGGGCTACAGTGTTCTCGAAGATAGACCTGCGTTCTGGGTATCATCAGCTAAAGGTTAAAGAAAGTGACATCCCCAGGACGGCCTTCAGAACGAGATACGGCCACTACGAATTTGTAGTGATGCCTTTTGGAGTAACCAATGCTCCAGCAGTCTTCATGGAGCTGATGAACCACATCTTTAGGGAGTATCTCGATAAATTCGTCATTGTGTTTATTGATGATATTCTCATATACTCACAGACTCCAGAGGACCATGCTACACACTTGAGGATAGTGCTGCAGATCCTTCAGCAGGAGAAGCTCTATGCAAAATTTTCAAAGTGTGAGTTTTGGCTAAATCAGGTGACCTTTCTAGGTCACATTGTATCCAAAGAAGGCATTCAAGTTGATCCAGCAAAGATAGAAGCAGTCAGCAACTGGTGTAGACCCAAGAGTGCCAGTGAGATCAGAAGCTTCTTAGGCCTGGCAGGATATTACAGAAAATTTGTGGAGGACTTTTCCAGGATAGCCTCTCCACTCACAGCCTTGACCAGAAAGAACAAGAAGTTTGAATGGTCAGATAAATGCGAGCACAATTTTCTAGAGATGAAGAAGAGACTGACCAGTGCTCCCATCCTGACTGTTCCAGAGAGTGACAAGGCCTTTGACATCTACAGTGATGCATCCAAGATGGACCTTGGAGCTGTCCTCATGCAAGACGGTAAAGTAATAGCATATGCCTCCAGACAGCTCAAGGACTACGAGAGAAATTATCCTACGCATGACCTTGAGCTAGCAGCTGTGGTTTTTGCACTGAAGCTTTGGAGACATTACCTGTATGGAGTGCAGTGCAGAATCTTCACAGACCATCAGAGTTTGAAGTACTTCTTCACTCAGAAAGATCTGAATATGAGGCAGCGCAGGTGGCTAGAGTTGGTCAAAGATTATGACTGTGAAATCCTCTACCACCCAGGTAAAGCTAATAAAGTGGCAGATGCACTGAGCAGAAAATCCTGTGTAGCACTGATGTCCCTTTCATCACTGTCTCTACCACTTCAGAAAGAAATAAAGAATTTTGGAGTCGAGGTAATAATTGGGCAATTTTCTGCATTGACCCTAGAGTCAACCCTGCTTAAGGATATACAAGAAAAGCAAGATCAAGACTCAGAGATCCAGAAGATCAAGCAGGGGATCCAAGAGGCAGGAGATTCAGAGTTTCGAGTATCAGATAGTGGCATACTCTATTTTGGAGACCGCCTTTGCGTCCCCGATGATGAGGAACTAAGGAAGAATATTCTAGAGGAGGCCCACAGTACCCCATACTCTATGCATCCTGGTTCTACCAAGATGTATCAAGATTTAAAGAAAAGATTCTGGTGGTCTGGACTCAAGCGAGACGTGGCCAGATATATCAGTACCTGCTTGACCTGCCAGAGGGTCAAAGCCGAGCACCAGAGACCAGGAGGAGTTCTGCAGCCTCTTCCCATTCCAGAGTGGAAGTGGGAAGAAATATCCATGGACTTTATCACAGGTCTTCCAAGAACCACCCATGGACATGATGCAATTTGGGTGATAGTGGACAGATTGACCAAGTCTGCCCACTTCCTAGCCATCAAGTTATCGCATTCGGTAGAGCAATTAGCACAGCTGTATGTGAAAGAAGTAATCAGGCTTCACGGAGTCCCGAAGTCGATCGTTTCTGACAGAGATGGGCGATTCACCTCCCATTTTTGGAAGTGTGTTCAGGGCGCCTTAGGCACCAGACTTCAGTTCAGCACAGCTTTCCATCCCCAGACAGATGGACAGACAGAGAGAGTAAATCAGATTTTAGAAGACATGCTCAGGGCTTGTGCATTGGACTTTAAAGGTAGTTGGTGTAAATTTCTGTGCTTAGCTGAGTTTGCCTACAACAATAGCTATCAGGCCACCATCAGGATGGCACCTTATGAGGCATTATATGGCAGGAAATGTAGATCACCCATATGTTGGCAAGAAGCTGGTGAGAAGAAAGAGATGGAGTCAGGACTAGACAGCCAGACTGAGCTTATAGACGAGACCACTCAGGCTATTCAGACGATCCGCCAGAGGATTGAGACTGCCCAGAGTCGACAGAAAAGTTATGCTGACACACGCCGTAGGCCACTTGAATTCGAAGTTGGAGATTCAGTATTTCTCAAGGTCGCTCCTATGAAGGGAGTGATGAGATTTGGTAAGAAGGGTAAGCTAAGTCCTCGTTACATAGGACCCTACAAGATTATAAAGAGAGTTGGGAAGGTAGCCTATGAGCTGGACTTACCAGAGGAGATGTCAGCTATCCACAGTACATTTCATGTCTCTATGCTGAAGAAGTGTATTCACGACCCTAGCCAAGTGATTCAGCCTCAGTCAGTACAGATCCAAGAAGATCTTAGTTATGAGAGCAGACCAACACAGATAGTGGACAAAGCAGTTAAAAGATTAAGAAACAAAGAAGTGCCACTAGTGAAGGTCATCTGGCAGAATCAAAAGCATGAAGAGGCTACTTGGGAACGTGAGGACAGCATGAGAGAACGATATCCAGAGTTATTCTAAGTTCGAGGACGAACTTTTTATAAGGTATGGGGGATGTAACGCCCCAAAATTTCCATTTTTAGTTCTTAAAGTCCTTAAAATTATTTAGAAATGATTTAGAAATATTCTAGATATTTTTAGGAATTTTAGAGTATTTTTATGGAATTTTCCGAGTCCGTTTGGTATTTTGGAAAAAGAAAAGAAAAAGAAAATGGAAANATTCAGAAGTTTCGAGTATCAGACAGTGGCATCCTCTATTTTGGAGACCGCCTTTGCGTCCCCAATGATGAGGAACTAAGAAAGAATATTTAGAAGAGCCCACAGTACCCCGTACTCTATGCATCCTGGTTCTACCAAGATGTACAAGATTTAAAGAAAGGTTCTGGTGGTCTGGACTCAAGCGAGACGTGGCCAGATATATCAGTACCTGCTTGACCTGCCAGAGGGTCAAAGCAGAGCACCAGAGACCAGGAGGAGTTCTGCAGCCTCTTCCCATTCCAGAGTGGAAGTGGGAAGAAATATCCATGGACTTTATCACAGGTCTTCCAAGAACCACCCATGGACATGATGCAATTTGGGTGATAGTGGACAGATTGACCAAGTCTGCCCACTTCCTAGCCATCAAGTTATCGCATTCGGTAGAGCAATTAGCACAGCTGTATGTGAAAGAAGTAATCAGGCTTCACGGAGTCCGAAGTCGATCGTTTCTGACAGAGATGGGCGATTCACCTCCCATTTTTGGAAGTGTGTTCAGGACGCCCTAGGCACCAACTTCAGTTCAGCACAGCTTTCCATCCCCAGACAGATGGACAACAGAGAGAGTAAATCAGATTTTAGAAGACATGCTCAGGGCTTGTGCATTGGACTTTAAAGGTAGTTGGTGTAAATTTCTGTGCTTAGCTGAGTTTGCCTACAACAATAGCTATCAGGCCACCATCAGGATGGCACCTTATGAGGCATTATATGGCAGGAAATGTAGATCACCCATATGTTGGCAAGAAGCTGGTGAGAAGAAAGAGATGGAGTCAGGACTAGACAGCCAGACTGAGCTTATAGACGAGACCACTCAGGCTATTCAGACGATCCGCCAGAGGATTGAGACTGCCCAGAGTCGACAGAAAAGTTATGCTGACACACGCCGTAGGCCACTTGAATTCGAAGTTGGAGATTCAGTATTTCTCAAGGTCGCTCCTATGAAGGGAGTGATGAGATTTGGTAAGAAGGGTAAGCTAAGTCCTCGTTACATAGGACCCTACAAGATTATAAAGAGAGTTGGGAAGGTAGCCTATTGAGCTGGACTTACCAGAGGAGATGTCAGCTATCCACAGTACATTTCATGTCTCTATGCTGAAGAAGTGTATTCACGACCCTAGCCAAGTGATTCAGCCTCAGTCAGTACAGATCCAAGAAGATCTTAGTTATGAGAGCAGACCAACACAGATAGTGGACAAAGCAGTTAAAAGATTAAGAAACAAAGAAGTGCCACTAGTGAAGGTCATCTGGCAGAATCAAAAGCATGAAGAGGCTACTTGGGAACGTGAGGACAGCATGAGAGAACGATATCCAGAGTTATTCTAAGTTCGAGGACGAACTTTTTATAAGGTATGGGGGATTGTAACGCCCCAAAATTTCCATTTTTAGTTCTTAAAGTCCTTAAAATTATTTAGAAATGATTTAGAAATATTCTAGATATTTTTAGGAATTTTTAGAGTATTTTTATGGAATTTTCCGAGTCCGTTTGGTATTTTTGGAAAAAGAAAAAGAAAAAGGAAAAAGAAAATAAAAACCTTAAGTGCAGCGGGTGGATCGAACCCGCGACCACCACCGAAACAGCAAGCGCCCAACCAGCTGGGCTAGGGTATCAAGCACAGAAAAGGAAAGAATGATAATATTAAGCTGTAGTTAGTTATCCGACCTTAAGTATAAATAGTAATTAAAGAGAGTTGTTTTATTTCTCTCAAACCCTCTCCCTCCCAACACTTGCGCCGACCCCTCTCCCTCTCCTCTCTTGCGCACCAAACAAGCCAAGAGGGTCGGCCGAGACCCTTTCTCCAAGAGATAATATATTCGGATCCCCGCGACGAGAGGAACGCGTAGACGTGAAGAATTCTTCGAGATCTCGAGTTTCTCCCGAGTCCTAGACCTCAATCTTGGTTGTAAGTCCAAGATATCAATGTAAGTACTGCTCACCTGCAGTAAGAGGCGGTTTTTCCGCGAGAATTTCCTTTAAAAGTTCTTAAAAGAGATATTTCTTTTAGTTTTTAGTTTTTGCATGTGATCTTAGTTCATTATATGCTTATATATTTTATTGAGTGTCCTATGTGAGTTTAGGGCCAAGAAAGTTATGAGAAAAGAAAAGAAGATGAAGATAAGAAAAGAAAAGGCCAAGGCCTTAAGAAAATCCCCAAAAGTCAAGACTTAGGGATTTTAGCACGCAAGGTGCTCCAGAAAATGCCAAGGCATTTACAGATAAGAAAGAAAAGAAAGAAAAGCTATTTTATTTTATAAGGCCAGTACCCGGCGTCCAAGGGCGTCGTTAAAGAAATCCAGGTGTCCAATTCCAAGGTCTTGGCCCTGGTAGACCAAGGTCTGCTCTATTAGGATTGGTGGCTCGCTACCCCAACCTTTTAGGGAACACGCATGAGATGGTACTTACGTCTTCAGTGGATCCAAGTGATTATTATTTTCAAGTATATGCTTTAGCAAAGTTTTCGAAAGTTTAAGAAAGTTTTCAAAAGATAAAGAATAGCTAAAGTTTCAAGTTGAGCCAAGAAAAGTAAATTGAGATTATTTATTGCTTGAGTATGCATGTTTTGAGTTACACATGTTCTTAGTTTTCTTTCAAGCATATTAGTATCTCATATGATGTTCAGTTTGATCTAGAAGCATGTATGCATATTTCGAGTTTTTGTGAGCTAGATAGTACTTACTAAGCTTTTTGCTTATAGATGCATTTTCCTCTTATTGCAGATAAAGGTAAAGGCAAGCAATTCTGAAGGAAGACGACGAGGCGGTGCTGAGTAGAGTGTGTGTGGTGGCTGATTATGGAGAGATCTTAAGCACAAGACAATTTAGCTATTTGAATTGAAATGTTTAAGTTTATTCAAATTTCAAGTTCTTGCTTATGGAGATTATAGAGTATTTGAGTTTTGGATAGTTTTACATGCTCAATTTCTTAGAGTAAAGATTCCATGTCATTTTATTTAGCTTATATATTTTTATGATTGCATTGGATAAGTAGAAAAGTGAGTAGTTAAAGATATTGATACTTTGTTAGAGAAAAAGGTGTTTGTGCCAAGATAGCATCAATTTTCCTTTTGAATCAAGTTTTATTACTTAAGCATGTTTAGAAAAGTTGCTTTCTCATTCCATAATGCCTTAGTGATGTTATAGAACTTTGTATGATGAGTTTAAATGGTTAGAAGTTAAGATTGATACAACTTTATTGCTAAAATTTAGATAAACTTGTTTGGTTTGTTTTCTTCCATAAAAGTCCTAAATTCAAGTTTATGGATTCGTTTGATTGGCTTAATTGTTTAGGAAACTGATATAGAGTATAGAAATGATGTTGTAGTTTGATATGGCTCGAAATTGAAGGAATGGTGGACTTGGGAAGCAAGGGGCCGAAACCTGTAAAAACAGGTTACAGCCGTATCAGTCGACTGATGACGTCATCAGTCGACTGGTACGGGCTGTTTTGGTTGGTAAGGCTGTTTTCAATAAGATTCAACTACGAGATTGAGAAGGAAGTATGACATGGTATTATTATACATGATTGCTTAAGTTAGAATATAATTGTCAGCAGAATTTAAAAGAAAAAAAAAAGATTTCCGCAATTTTCTTTAGTCATGTATAAGAGTTGAGAAGTAGAGTAAAGTAACGATCCGTCTGAAGACAGTAAGAGGTCGGGTCGCTACAGAAAGACTAACCACCAAACGAAGAATGGAATCAAGATTCCGGGAGGAAGGAAGGAGTTGCACCCGCTTCTTCTTCTTCTTCGACAGATGCTTGGTGGTGGCTGAAGCTCACGGCAAAGGGGAGGGCCTCTAGGGTCGGCGGCACTAGAAGAGGGAGAGGTAGAGAAGGAGAGAGAGAGAGGGCTTATTTCTAGATCTCATAGATTCTTAATCTCCAAGCCTTGCCTTGGTTCCTTTATATAGTAGCCTCTCAATCGCCAAGTCTCCTTTTTATGGAATAAATTTTCATAAGTAATTTATCATATAAATTTTTCTATGAATTATTCCATCATGCCAAGTTTTTATCATAATTTAATTTATAATAAAAACAACCATGTCTCCCTTTTCTTATGGAAAGAAATTTCTTTATATAAATTTCATTATATAAATTTCTTAATCATGGTAAATCAATCTATTATTGATTTTATAAAATAAACCAATCCATGGTTCATTTAATTTTGTCATTTCTATTATTGAGTGGCACCTAGTAGTACATCATGATCCCCAATTAATCGAAAGATCAACGGTTGACCTCAGAAATAATTTTGAAACCCTTCAGCAGCTTTAATGAATCGTGCCTCATTCCCTTCACCATCTTATACCCACTTGGTTCAGGACACGGTCTATGTGTGTCAGTCCCCACTAGGCTGACTATGTCACACCTAGCCCAAGTAATGTCTTTCTCGTCCAACGGATTCTAATTACTCTCATATTTCTGAGAGATTCATACTCGGAACATGTGATGCTCTGGCCAGAGGCTTCGAGTAACAATCCGACGATAGACCTTGGGTATACGTCTCCTCGCATGGAGTGGTGAATCCTTTGTAGGCTGTTCAAACATCTTCGGGCACTTCGGCTTATACCCAATCATCTTGGGTCCACACCTCTTTGGAGATACTTGCTTAGGATGTCTTAGTATAAGTCTTCATGACCAAGATGACTTGAACACCGCAAGTCAAAGGAACATCGCACTTAAGCTGCAGTAAGAACTTCATTGACATATCTATATGTAGATTACCATATGAAGTTTTACAGCTAGTCACTCCAATGAACTAGTTCCCTTAACTAGCATTCATGTTTATCTCCGGACATCCCAATGTCACCAGCCAGTGAGAATCAGCTGATTAGAGAATAACTCATGCTAGTCTCAACAGAATTGATAGTGTCTGTATTTATCAATTCATCGACTAGGGACAATTTCAATACTTCACAATTGCACTTGTAGAGATAATCTCTAGTTGTGAATTCATCACAAATTCTCTCAAGCTGTGAATTGTATTGCGGACATTCAGTAAATGAGTTTAAGATCTCAATCAAATACACGAACATGTATACTCAAATAGTGAATATTCATTTATTAAAGTAAATGATTACAATCATAAGGCGATTGTCTTATGACACTTCTCTCATATTACTAACACGCCTGACCTGACGCACATAGTCGTAGAACTCCAGTGTCAGATCACTGAACAACAGCAGACCATCAACACCCTGATGACTCAACAGGGAAATGCTACTACTCCACCACCAAACCAGCCCATGATAACAGTTACACCCCCAGCTACGCCAGCGCCCCAGACAGGCCCTACCACCGGAATGCGACCGGAAGCCTATTTAATCCAGTGGCAGAGGTTGAGGCCGGAATCCTTCTCAGGTGCTTGCGAGCCATGGGATGCGCTGGCCTGGTTCAAGATAGTGGAGAGTACTATGGAGCTGCTGGATTAGCCGGAGCACGAGAAGATAAAAATGTGCGTTATTCTGCCTCTCTGGCGATGCCAGAATGTGGTGGGAAAGGGTCAAGGCCAAGAGACTCGTGAACCTGATGAAGTGGACAGACTTCGAGACGGAATTTTTCGAGGAGTTCTTCCACCTGCAGGTCACCAACAAACATTATGATGAATTCACGGAATTCCGACAAGGCAACTGATGGGCCCGAGATAGGTGTCACGAATGTGGGTCTCAAATTTAGATATTTATAAAGCTGAAAACCCTTTTTGCAATCAAAGAAGAAAAGCATAGTAAAGGGGACACAGGTCGTATTTTCCCAAGGGCTAGTTCAAGTTGTCCAATTCGTGCTCGAGTTTATGTATCGTTGATATTTTTGGGTTTCAAATAGAACTTGGGTTTTGTTTCGATTTGAAATGAAAATACAATGGGAAGAAATGATGAAATTAACTAAGTGAACTAAAGAAGGGAATAGCAATTAAGGAACTTATCCAATAGGAGACCTAACCAACCAGGGTAGCTTAACTAAAATTGGGAAACAAACCTAAATTTAATTCAGCTAATGAAAAGCAAATGAATCGAAGCAAGGCTAAAATTTTCGATTGAAATTAATGCCAAACACTTAAAACCTACTTGCTGAATTGGAACATGATACTAATTCTGAAAGGGAAGTTGAAATTCAGATACAAGCCATACATGAACAACTGACTTCCAGCTCACTTCTCACTCAGAATTGCACTTAATTTTGTACCTATCACTGCTGAAACTCTTCTTGACACAAAATGGAAAAATAGAGACAGACTTGATACAAAGGGAAGAACTCATATGCCAAAAGCTAAAACTAACTGCACGGATTTTAAACAGATGTGAAAATGCTAATGTGAAGCAACTGAAGTGAAGTAACAAATTAAATGTGAGCTAAACTAAAGGCACTAACGGAAATTAAAGAAAGCTCAAGAAAAGCTAATGGTCACTTGGCACAGTTTCAGATTTGATGACTGAGAATGCTGAAATAAAATGGTTTGTAAGTTGCAATCAAATGCGAAGATGGATACAAAGTGCGATGAAGATGGAGCAAGTTACAATGGATATTCAGAAATGACTGAGACTTGCTGAAAACAAAATTCAGGAATCCAAATAAGGACTGATACGTAACAGTTTGAGCAGAGAACAAAAATTCAGATTGGAAACTAAGTTCAGAATTGAATCAATGCGGGACACAAACAACTCAGCAATCTAGAACACAGAAGCGGGAATCTACCAACTGCAAGAAACGATACAATTAAACTGATGCAGACTTCAGAAACTACAACAGATACACAAGAAATGGAACTGATACGCAACAATTACACTATGAAATAAACTACAATTATAAGAAATTTGTTAACTAAACGAGCTTACTAATTATCTACTTACAGAATTTATCCCTAATTACAGCAGCAACTATTCAGAAAAGGAAATTAAGATAGCTGATACAAAGACAGGAATAAAATGGCACGCTGCAGAAATTTAAACTACTGACAGGAAACTTAAATTCAGTAAGAAGATAAACTTTGATCCATCCATTAGCATCAAGATCCTCTTGCTGTCACACAAGAGTGGGCCTCGAACCCCTCAGCTCCACAATCCATCAGAAAATTCTGTCTATGTATCGAATCTAACTCAAATCTGCTCGAGTCTGAAAACAAACCATTTGATCTCTTCGATCTAGCTATGTAGGTTGGTGATTGATGAATTGAAGATGATCAGAGCTCAGCCGAGGACCCTCAGGCTAGCTCTGATCGATGGGAAGTGGCACCAGACTAGAGCAAATCAACCAAATGACAGATTTGAAGAAACCCTCATTCATCTCTGTTTTCGAGCAAATTGGAGCTGAAATCTTCACAGCAACAACATTCCGACGATCTGATCTCAATCCAAGAATGAAATGAAGCGGTCACGCCCTCCACTAAAGAAAACTGGAAGAAACCAGTAGAAAAATTGCGAAGAAGACGAAGACAGTTATAACGCCCGCTTTTTTTTTCCATAAGCGGCGTTACGTTAACATGCTTAGGGCATGTAGACATCATCAGGCAGCGGAATATAACTTTAACTTATACATGCCCTACTAACATTCTTAACTTAATGACATAGGAACCTTAGCATATTAACCTTGAACTTAAGCATCATATCATGTCATACATAACCTTATATTATAAGGTTCACTTTGAACTTAGGCATCATATCATGTCATATCATAACATAAAGTTCCATGAGTCATTATTCAAGCATAGATATGTCAAAAGTAAAGTTCTGGCATAAACGGTAAACATATGATTTCCTGGGCCAAGTCACTATCACACACATTGTTCTTGCCCTCCTGCTGCTTCCTTACTGTCCCCTTGCGTGATCTGCGGTATAAGGAAATAAGATTATAAGCACACATGCTTAGTAAGACTCTTTCCTACTCACTAAAACCATTCATCATTCATTCATGAGCACATAAGCCATTACATACTTAGTGCTTTACATACTTAGTGCTTTACTTAGGACATAAGCCTTTTCATCACTTAGCATACATTCGTCATGGCATAAACATAACATAATCATCTTCATAGCATAGCATAAACATAACCATAAACCTTCATGGCATGGCACAATACTTGGCGTAGACATAAACATCGTAACATTCATAGCATGGCATAGTGCTTGGCATAGACATAGACATAACAAACATAACTTCATAAACATTCTTAGCACGAACCTAAATCAAATCATGGCGTCCTATCTCAGTATAACATAGTTAAAACATGACATCATAAATTGGTATGGACATCATTAAAATCATGGCATTCTAACTTAGCATAAACATAATTAAATCATGGCATTCTAAACTAGCATGAACATAAATCCAATCATGGCATTCTATCTTAGCATAAACATAATTAAATCATGACATCCTAATCTAGCATGAACATAAATCAAATCATGACATTCTAACTTAGCATAAACATAATTAAATCATGGCATCCTAAACTAACATGAACATAAATAAAATCATGGCATTTTAAACTAGCATGAACATAAATAAATCATGACATCCTAAACTAACATGAACATAGATAAATCATGGCATTCTAAATTAGCATAAACACAATCAAATCATGGCATCATATAGTAACATGAGCATAAACAAAATCATTTGCATAAACATATCTTGCATAAACTTACTTTGCATAAACTTACTTTACATAATATTCTTATCATAATTATAATGCATAACATGGATGGATGCATGAGGCAATTGCATATATATATATAAGGATGCTTAACCTTTTAAAACATACTTTTAATGTTTAAACATATTCATCATATCATTGGGCCCTGGCTTGTACCACATACATACATCATAAGCGCGCATCCCTAAGTAAATACGAGGTAGCTAGCCTCGACCTACTAGGGTAAGGACAGCATAGTCGGTAGTCCCCGAACCGAGGCGTTCTTAAGGTGCCCATCCCTGTTGCACAGCTACGGTAGTGCCAGAACCGTGGACAGCATAGTCGGTAGTCCAGAACCGGGGCGTTCTTAAGGTGCCCATCCCTTGGACCCATACTTCGGTCCGGTACAAGCCCATTCATAAAGTAAAATACTTTACATGCTTCATCATTCATGAGACATTCATGGCATACTTAACATAGCATAACTTGTTACGGCTCGGCCCGTCTACCGGCCCATTTACCAGTCCTCTCGACCGTCGTACCGTCAACCATCGACCGTGTCGTTTAGCATATTTATGCCTTAAAGACATAAGCATCATCTTTCATTCATCATACTTGTCGTTCATCATCATTCATTCATCATACTTGTCATTCATCATCATTCATTCATCATACTTAACATCATAGCTGTGCCTTAAAGGCATGTACTTTAACTTCATTCATAAGACATGGCATACATACATCTTATTCATAAATCATGGCATACATACGTATCATTCATAAGACATGGCATACATGTATATTATTCATAAAACATGGCATATCATTCATAAGACATGGCATACATACATATCATTCATAAATAACCTCCATCTCCCTTATATCATGACAATACATAAAACAAACACTTGAGGTTTTAAACCCAACCCTACACAAGAGTTCTTGTTGTTGGCCGAAACCCTAGGGTATCCTAAGGTACTCCAAAAATTCACAAAAATTATCCTTAATCTCTAAACATCATAAGGGAACATTAAATAACATTATCAAGATTTTTAGCATCATTTTTTAACCCTAAAATATTGTGGCCGAAACCCATACACCTAGGGTTCTTGGTTTTTGTTCCTTTCATGTTGGCCGAAACCCTAGGGTGTCCTAGGATACTCCAAAAATTCCCAAAAATTATACTTAACCTCTAAACATCATAAGGGAACATTAAATAACATTATCAAGATTTTTTGCATCATTTTTGAACCCTAAAATATTGTGGCCGAAACCCATACACCTAGGGTTCTTGGTTTTTGTTCCTTTCATGTTGGCCGAAACCCTAGGGTGTCCTAGGGTACTCCAAAAATTCCCAAAAATTATAATTAACCTGTAAACATCATAAGGGAACATTAAATAACATTATCAAGATTTTTAGCATCATTTTTGAACCCTAAAATATTGTGGCCGAAACCCATACACCTAGGGTTCTTGGTTTTTATTTCTTTCATGTTGGCCGAAACCCTAGGGTGTCCTAGGGTACTCCAAAAATTCCCAAAAATTATACTTAACCTCTAAACATCATAAGGGAACATTAAATAACATTATCAAGATTTTTAGCATCATTTTTGAACCCTAAAATATTGTGGCCAAAACCCGTACACCAAGGGTTCTTGGTTTTTGTTTCTTTCAACACCAAATCCACAAACCAACCAATATATCATGCTAAAAATCATGGAAATCATAAGGAACTATTATACCACAGGTGAGGGAGTCTTACCTTGAGTTTCTTGATTTTTCGAACCTTGGAAGAAGAAGAAGATTGCAAAATCTTTGGATCCTTGCCTCCTTGTCCTTGTATCCTTGGAAAACTCTTAGATCTTGGAGATAAGACCTCTTGTGGAGCTTTTCCAAGGGAGAACCCTTCCTTGGGTGTTCGGCTAGGATGAGGAGAGGAAGAGTTTTCAAAAATGCAAGTAATGGGAAGAAGAGGTAACTCCCAAAACCCCCCTTTTATAGCCCATTAAGGAGGCAAATGAAGAGTCTCTCCATGACTCTTCATCTTCTTTTATGCCTTAACTAATATCCACTTCATTCCTTCTTAACAATACCTCGCTAGGTGAGTTGGTTAGTGCATATATGGTTGTACAAGAGGTCCAAGGTTCAATCCTTGGCTCATGCACCTTTATTTTTATTTTATTTTTATTTCATTTATCTTATTATTTTTATTTTCCTAAATTCCGAAAATCTCCTAAAATCCCCCATAATTATGCTAATATTCCTAAATAAAATTCTTTTATATTTATATTCATTTTACCTAATTAATACCTATTTTTGGAGCCCCTTTAAAGCTCATTAGTACCTAATTTCTCCATTAAAATAGGAAAAATTAGGCCAAGACTTACCCATAATCATGTTAATATGCCTAATGAAATCCTATTTATATTTATACTAATTATTCCCTAAAATCCACCTATAATCATGGTACTAAAAAGCCCACATAAGGCCCATTAGTACTTAGTTTTCTCAATTTAAATGAGAAAACATGGATTTTCTAGACCAAAGTTCGCATTAATATTTCTTGGTTCCTCGGAAAATTATCTAGACATGCTCAATATTTTAAATAAATATTAAGAGAATTTTCTGGGTCGTTACAATAGTGCTGAAGCTCGGCGAGAACGCGACAGATTTGAAAACAGAGGAATTCTATTTTTGTAGTTAAAACAGTGGACGGCTCAGATTGTCCAACGCTCATCCAAAGGTTGATCATCATCCGATTTGATTCAAATTTTCCAGATCTTGATCAGAGGTCAGGATCTACCTCGGGTTAGCTCGGATCTGCCAGATCTCCAACGGATGCTTCAGACCACCTTGATCTTTGAATGGATGGTCTAGATCTCTCTGATCGTGATCCAACGGCTAGATGATCTCCGATTGAGCTGAAATCTTCAGATCTTGATCCAAGTGCTTGTTCAACCTTAATCCTAGCTCGAATTGATCAGAAGTTCTCAGATGGTCTAGATCTGACCGTTCTTGTATCGGACGGTCCATATAAGTCGACACTTAACCATTTGATCTAGTCCACTTTTTGACTCAACATTGACCCAACATGACCTAGGTCCATGATCCATTCATGCCTACAAAAGTAGATCAAAAATTTAGTGACAAAACAACTCAAATATATCCAAATTTGTAATTAGATCCAAAAAGGATACACATCCTAGAACCTAGGGTAAATCCACAATTACACAAGTAAAATATGGGTCAAACACGGATTTAAGCATATGAAATGATCAACAAAATGACACTTATCAACTCCCTCACACTTAAGCTTGAGCGTCTCGCGAAAAGTACTAAATATGTATCCCCTAGATTTTCTTAAGCATAATTAGAAGCAATTGAAAAGAAATTACCTAGGGTTGTTAATTCCCAAAAAATCTAAGCTCTATGGATTAATATCTTGTGCTTAAATCAACAACTTAACAATTTCAACCTTCATGATTCATTGAGATGAATTTCACTCACTAAACCTCTCAAGGGAAATTTTTGGTGACTCTCTTCCTAAGTTCTAAGTACATGATGAAAATGGAGCTCACTCATACACACATACTTTTTGCACTACCATAGGCTTGCTTGTTATCTACTCTCTACCATTATTCATGATTAGAATCAACATCTAAAGACATTTATTCAACAAGAGAAAGATATATGAAATGGTAAAAATGAGGTAAAAGCCAAGAAAATAGCAAATTTGAATGAGTGGAAGACTTGAATGCTCAAGGATATTTTTTATGCTCTTTGCCCTTCTTTCAGTCCACGTAATGAAATCACAAGTGTAATGGAATGAGACTTTTGCATTGCCCTTCAAAAGTTTGATGAAAAAGCCTCATCAACTCCCTTGTGCCAACTTCACTCTTGCGTGCCAATTTGCTTCCTTCTCTTTTCTTTTCTGATTTTCTTTTCTTTTTCTTTCTCTCTAGTAAATTCAGAATGTAATGGAGCAGATCTTCAATTTGGATGAGAATAATCTTCACTAATCCATGGTGCCGAAACTCAATGATGTGCCAACTTGCTTCTTTTTGTTTTTCTCAAACTGTTTTTTTTTCAAATCTTCTAATGGATCCCTTCAGATTAGTAACACAATTTCCCGTTTCAGATTACAGCTCCACATCCCAATCTGATTTCTTGACAGCATTTTGCATCAAATAGAAATGGAAGGTTTAAATGCTTCAATTCCTGTTTTGACTCCATCCCTACTGATTTTTTTTCCTTGCGGATTTATAGCAGTTCTATAATAGATTCAACATCCACGCAATCCATTCTAAGAATCTAGAATTGTCAGGCTCTTCATCCTTGCAATTTCCTGGTTTATTATCAGCAGTAACTCAGCTAGTAGTGGAGAATTCATTCCAAACTATTATTTTTCTGTTTTCTTTTCCAAGCTGCTGACTTCCTGATTTTTCTGCAGCTTCTCCTTATTCATTCATGGTGTGATCAGCTTCACAAATTCTTATCCAAATCATTTCCAATCCTACAATACCGTGAGCTTCTGAATTTTTGCTCTTGTTTTCACTCTGCTATTTGCTTATTTTTACTCTGCTGTGAGCTTCTGAATTTTTGGTGACAGCTCTATTCTGATCTAAAACATCAAAGCATCCACCATTTCTGCTTTGGATCAGCAGGTTTCAGAATTCCTTTGCAATTAATCTGCACATGTTGCAGCCGGATTCACAATGAAAGAAAAACTTCACCTCCCAAACTCAAATTGGCACTTGTTTTTTTTTCACTTTGGCACAAAATCTTTTCTCTTGCGTGCCATTTTTTTTTAAGTGTCACTTGGATCTTCAAAGAATGATGAGAAATCTAAATACTCCAATTGGTTCCATCCTTATCCACTTCTTCTTGTGCATTCTTGACACCAAACTCACTCAATTGGCACATGATTTTTTTTTCAAATGAAGTGCTTCCTTGATGAAAATTCATTCCAAAACACTAATCACTCCCCCACACTTAATCCTTTGTCCGTCTCGGGCAAAATAACATCAAAGAACATTCCCAAACAACAAATCCCTAGAAAGTATGGTTAGGAGTAGGAAATAAGGAAAGAAAAATAGAATGAACATGATTATTGCCAAAAATTGACATGGAAAGGTAAACAAATTTATTAGCCTCTAAAGATGTGATCCAATCATTGAAATATAGTTTTGAAAAAACCTAAGCAAGTTCTAGAGTACAATCGCATGTATGTGTCACAAAAATAAGGCTAATCCTCACTAGGTAAAAATAATTCATCTCAAGTCCTCAATCAAGAATCCATGGCCAAGTAGTACTCAAGCATCCAAGATTTCATCCATGAGTTCAAATCTAAAGTTTTAACAACCAAATTTAATTTGTTTTCAAAAGACTCTAAAATGTTATCAACACAACCTACAGGGATACATTTATTCCTATTTATTAAGGAAAAGTGCCAAAAGACATAAAATGGTATTTACAATGTCTATTTATTCATTCTACTCTACTCACGCATTTATTAGCAAGAACTCTTTTAAAAGAAAATTCTACTTTTAAAGAACATAAAAATGAAACATGCAATAAAAGAAAATGTAAGAAAGAATAAACTTTCCTTTATTTCTGGCTGTCAGAGTCTATCAAGAAATAATCTTCATCGTGGTAGTGGAGGAGTAGGAGTAGCTGAAAAAATTTCCTTCATTTGCCCAATTTTATTTTGCATTACTCCCCCACACTTAAACTTGACAGCAAAATATTCAGGTGGTCGTGGACGATTAATGTTTAAAATCCATTTTAGTGGTGGAGTGCTATGAGTTAAAATAAGATCATCTCCTCCCTCTTTATTTTTTTTGAAAAATCTTCCAGGGTTGAAGACTGTCTAGATGGAGTACCCACTCAAGAAATCTCTGGGACGCTGCAAAAACATGTAAAACCATTCTCTAGCGTGTAGGGTAAGATAAAAGTTTAATACCATCAATCTCCACATTAAATGTATCCAAAAATGCATCGCATCCAATAAAATCAATTTTTTGTACCTCAGTAAATTTTTCACATGCAGTTTCTACATGAGGTATATCAAGAAATGTTTCATAGTCAATAAAATCAATCTAAGGTACCTCCATAAGTTTCTCACACTCAATTTCAGCATAAGAGATAGCAAGAGATTCTTCACAATAAATAACTTCAAATTCAGGCTTTTCTAAAAAACTCTCACAATCAATTTTAGCATAATCTATCTCAAGAATATCATAGCAATGCATAAAATCAAGCCTGGGTGCCTCTAAAGAATTTTCAAAATTATTTTTCACAAATCATGTATCAAGACATTCTTCACATGCAAATCCAGACATCTCCCTGAAATTTTCTAAAGGAAAAGAAGAAATACTTACCTGATCGTGTTCAAAAATGTCTGTTGGTTCTACAAGAAATACCTCCATCTCAGGTTCAAATTCTGGTGGACATTCAACTGGAATAGGTGATCCTTGGGTACTTGCTCCAATCATGCAAGTCCCTACACCTTTTGGAAATGGTGGTGGTCCCTGGGCTCTGTGCAATACCCTATACATGTAGAATAATCTCCTATGCATGCCTCCTGAGTAATACCTGTAACAACCTTATTAAAAAGATTAGGACTATCAATAGCAGTATCATCACAAAATAAAAAACAAGAAAACTCCGGTAAAGCTTCAGTTTTGAAATCAAGGCTGTCACATGCATTTCCATCCATCTTCTCAGCTTCCTCTGAATTGAAAGATCCTCCCACTATGTCAAATGTACCATCTTCAGCAATGAACTATGCCTCAACAGTCTCCTCTGTGGTGTCTATGCTCATAATAGAACGATCTCCCCTAGGGTCCTTCATGGCATCAAAAATACTAAACTGGACTATGGTGTCTCCCACCTCCATCGAAAGTGTGCCAGCATATACATCAATTTTTGTTCTAGCAGTCTTCAGAAAATGCCTTCCAAGGATATGTGGGGATCTACGTGCAAGATACTCTCCCTCCATGTCTACAATGTAGAATTCTGCAGGGAAAATTAACTCCTTCACTTTTACCAAAACATCTTCAATAACTCCTGCCGGGCGGGTCTGACTTCTATCTGCTAGCTGAATCACAACTCCAGTGGGCTGTAAAGGACCAATGCCAAGCATCTGAAAGACTGTCCTGGGCATGACATTAATGGAAGCTCCTAAATCCAACATGGCATCATGTAACGTGGTGCTCCATATCTCACAAGATACAGTAAACATGCCAGGGTCTTCACATTTCTGAGGTATGGCATGGATGAGTGATGAAACATTCTTCCCCATGCTGACCAATTCATTTTCCTTAAGCTGCTTCTTGTGAACACAACGATCTTTCAGAAATTTTGCATACTTAGGAACTTGTTTAATCATCGTCAGCAAGGGTACATTAATCTCTACTTTGCTAAACAATTTAACCAACTCATTGTACTCTTTTGCTTTCTCCTCCTCCACTTGTCTTTTGGTTGGAGTTCTCCCCTGTGGAAAAGGCAAGGGTACCCTAAATTCTTCCTCTTGAACCGAAGATGGAATGGCTCATTTGTGAGCTGCTGTCCCACTTTTTGGAGCTGCTGTAAAATCTGTTTCACCACTGATTTGTGATTCATTTTCCACCAAAATTATAGGATTGCTTGATGAGGGAGTTGGGCATGGACTAGGGGTGGAATCAGCTGAATTTGGAATGGTTTCGGGGCTGTTTTGGGCTGGAAATGAAGATGCTGCCCTGTTTTCAGAAAAATCAGCTCTTGGATCATTTTGAGTTGATGCAACCTTCCCACTCCTCAAATAAATTGCACTAACATTTCCCTTAGGGTTAGGAACAGCTTGAGAAGGTAGTTGGCCTGATCCTTGAGCTTTATTTTGATTTATTTCACTAGCCATTTGCCCAATTTGCCTCTCAAGGTTTTGTATCGCGGCAAAAAGATTTCCTTGTTGTGTTTGTTGTATTTGGGACTGTTGGGATTGATAGGAGGGCTGAAATTGTTGTTGGAAGGGCTGATAAGTATGTTGGAATGTTGGGGAATTTTGTTGAGATTATACCATTGAAAATTCAGATTTTGAAAAGGAACTTGTTGTGGTGAGGGCTGAAATTGATTGGGCTGAAATCCTTGATTTTGGGGCTGAAAACCTTGATTCCAAGGCTGGAAATTTTGCTGTGATTGTTGGAATTGCTACTGTGAAGGTTGGTATTGTTGTTCAAAATTCAAATTCCCTTGGAAACCTTGTTGAACCCCTTGAAACGGCTGTTGAATTGGTTGCTGGAAGTGCTGATTTAGGGGCTGAAATTGCTGATTTTGGTGCTGTGATTGTGGTTGTTGTTGCTGAACTTGCTGGAAAATTTGTTGGGGTTGCTGAGATTGTTGTTGTTGTGGGCCTTGTTGGTAAAAAGAATTTCGATACCTCAAATTTGGATGATCCCTCCACCTAGGGTTGTAAGTAGGAGAGTATGGGTTATTCCTAGCTTGAAATTGTCCCCTAACCAAAGCTGCTATTGACTCATCTTGTTGGAGGTTGGGACATAAATCTGAATTGTGTTCCTTGCTAGAGCAAATGCCACATACACTCATCACCACTTGACTTGATTGTGGAGGTACTGAAGGAGTTGAATTTTGACTTAAAATATTGAGACCCATTTGTTTAACCGCTGATGTGAGCTCCATCAATACATTCTTAATCTCCTTCTGATCATTAGCAACTAGCTGAACTTCACTAACCCCTCTAATAGATAATGCTCTGCTTCCAAACTGTTGAGAATTTTCTCCCATGTTCTAAATATGCTCCCTCGCTTGATTTGGTGTTTTGTTGACTAAGGCCCCTCCAGCTGCTGCATCAATCATAATCCTATCCATCTGTAATAATCCCTCATAAAAGTATTGGATGAGGAGCTGCTCACTAATCTGATGCTGGGGGCAACTGGAGCAATGCTTGTTGAATCTCTCCCAGTAGTCATAAAGTGTCTCCCCCACTACTTGCTGAATGCCACAAATGCTTTTTCTGATACTAGCAGTTCTGGAGGTTGGGAAATATTTCTCTAAGAAAGCCTTCTTCATAGAAATCCAGCTAGACACATGCCCAGTAGGTAAGTAATAAAACCAGTCCTTAGCTGCTCCAGTCAAAGAAAATGGAAAAGCTCTCAACTTGATGTCTGCCTCTGAAATACCTTGAGGCTTCATAGTGGAGCAAACAACATGAAATTCATGCAGGTGTCTGTTTGGATCTTCTCCAGATAATCCTTGAAACTTTGGTAGCAAATGGATGAGTCTAGATCTGAGCTCAAAATCTCCACCCAACTCTGGATAGGCAATGCTGGAATACTGAAATGTAGCATCTGGTGCTGCGAGTTCTTTCATGGTCTTCTGGTGGTCTGCCATCTGATCAACTGAATAGGCAGAAATAAACTGAGTAGGAATAATGCCCAATTCCTCTGAAACACTGAGCTGGCTCCTCCTAGCTCTGAAAGTCCTCTCAATCTCAGGGTCAAAATCATCAAGATCACCACCTGTAGACCTGGTCATAAAATCAAAAAATATCGTAGTAAAAGTATGTAGAAAATATAGACAGATGAAACAAATAAAATCATATCACCAGATATAGCAGTAAGTGTAAGAAAAATGGATCAAGAAAAATATGAAATGAACACACAAGCAAAAATCAAACAACTCAACTAGTATGATTCCCCGACAACGGCGCCAAAAATTTGATGGACCCGAGAAAGGTGTCACGAATGTGGGTCTCAAATTTAGATATTTATAAAGCTGGAAACCCCTTTTGCAATCAAAGAAGGAAAGCGTAGTAAAGGGGCCACAGGTCGTATTTTTCCAAGGGCTAGTTCAAGTTGTCCAATTCGTGCTCGAGTTTATGTATCGTTGATATTTTTGGGTTTCAAATAGAACTTGGGATTTGTTTCGATTTGAAATGAAAATACAATGGGTAGAAATGAAGAAATTAACTAAGTGAACTAAACAAGGGAATAGCAATTAAGGAACTTATCCAATAGGAGACCTAACCAACCAGGGCAGCTTAACTAAAATTGGGAAACAAACCTAAATTTAATTCAGCTAATGAAAAGCAAATGAATCGAAGCAAGGCTAAAATTTTCGATTGAAATTAATGCCAAACACATAAAACCTACTTGCTGAATTGGAACTTGATACTAATTCTGAAAGGGATGTTGAAATTCAGATACAAGCCATACATGAACAACTGACTTCAAGCTCACTTCTCACTCAGAATTGCACTTAATTTTGTACCTATCACTGCCGAAACTCTTCTTGACACAAAATGGAAAAAATAGAGACAGACTTGATACAAAGGGAAGAACACATGTGCCAAAAGCTAAAACTAACTGCACGGATTTTAAACTGATGTGAAAATGCTAATGTGAAGCAACTGAAGTGAAGTAACAAATTAAATGTGAGCTAAACTAAAGGCACTAACCGAAATTAAAGAAAGCTCAAGAAATGCTAATGGTCACTTGGCACAGTTTCAGATATGATGACTGAGCATTCTGAAATAAAATGGTTTGTAAGCTGAAATCAAATGCGAAGATGGATACAAAGTGCTATGAAGATGGATCAAGTTACAATGGAAATTCAGAAATGACTGAGACTTGCTGAAAACAAAATTCAGGAATCCAAACAAGGACTGATACATAACAATTTGAGCAGAGAACAAAAATTCAGATTGGATACTACGTTCAGAATTGAATCAATGCGGGATAAACTGATCTAATTGCAATCATTCCTTACACAAACAACTCAGCAATCTAGAACACAAAAGCGGGAATCTACCAACTGCACGAAACGATACAATTAAACTGATGCATACTTCAGAAACTACAACAGATACACAAGAAAAGGAACTGATACGTAGCAATTACACTATGAAATAAACTACAATTATAAGAAATTTGTTAACTAAACGAGCTTACTAATTATCTACTTATAGAATTTATCCCTAATTACAGCAACAACTATTCAAAAATGGAAATTAAGATAGCTGATACAAAGACAGGAATAAAATGGCACGCTGCAGAAATTTAAACTACTGACAGGAAACTTAAATTCAGTAAGAAGATAAACTTCGATCCATCCATTAGCATCAAGATCCTCTTGCCGTCACACAAGAGTGGGCCTCGAACCCCTCAGCTCCACAAACCATCAGAAAATTCTGTCTATGTATCGAATCTAACTCAAATCTGCTCGAGTCTGAAAACAAACCATTTGATCTCTTCGATCTAGCTATATAGGTTGGTGATTGATGAATTGAAGATGATCAGAGCTTAGCCGAGGACCCTCAAGCTAGCTCTGATCGATGGGAAGTGGCACCAGACGAGAGCAAATCAACCAAATGACAGATCTGAAGAAACCCTCATTCATCTCTGTTTTTGAGCAAATTGGAGCTGAAATCTTCACAACAACAACATTCCGACGATCTGATCTCAATCCAAGAATGAAATGAAGCGGTCACGCCCTCCACTAAAGAAAACTAGAAGAAAATAGTAGAAAAATTGCGAAGAAGACGAAGACAGTGCTGAAGCTCGGCGAGAACACGACAGATCTGAAAACAGTGGAATTCTATTTTTGTAGTTAAAACAGTGGACGGCTCAGATTGTCCAGCGCTCATCCAACGGTTGATCTTCGTCCGATTTGATTCAAATTTTCTAGATCTTGATCAGAGGTCAGGATCTACCTCGGGTTAGCTCGGATCTGCTAGATCTCCAACGGATGGTTCAGATCACCTTGATCTTTGAATGGATGGTCTAGATCTCTCTGATCGTGATCCAACGGCTAGATGATCTCCGATTGAGCTGAAATCTTCAGATCTTGATCCAAGTGCTTGATCAGCCTTAATCCCAGCTCGGATTGATTAGAAGTTCTCAGATGGTCTAGATCTGACCGTTCTTATATCGGACGGTCCATATGAGTCGACACTTAACCATTTGATCTAGTCCACTTTTTGACTCAACTTTGACCCAACATGACCTAGGTCCATGATCCTTTCAAGCCTACAAAAGTAGATCAAAAATTTAGTGACAAAACAACTCAAATATATCCAAATTTGCAATTAGGTCCAAAAAGGATACAAATCCTAGAACCTAGGGTAAATCCACAATTACACAAGTAAAATATGGGTCAAACACGGATTTAAGCATATGAAATGATCAACAAAATAACACTTATCAGCAACCTGTCCGTCAGCGAAGCCGTCAAGAAATTCAACCGACTGGCCCGCCTATGTCCGGAGTTGGTCAAGACGAAGAAAGAAAAGGTCCGCCTTATGCTGAAGATGTTACGACCGGAGATAGCTCTGAACGTGGCCGGTGGAGTTAACAGACCACACACTGCCGAGGAGCTGTTCAGCAGTGCTTTGATCATCGAGCATTATCTGAACAACATAAATCAGCAAAGCAAGAGGCAAGCCCCCTTAGGAGGGCAGAAGCCTTAGCATGCGGGTACTAGCTGGAAAGGGAACCGCAATGACAAGAAAAAGTGGAACAATTCTAAAGGTGGCCCAGCAGATAAGAAGCCCAAGTACAATCCGTGCGAAAAATGTGGAAACAATCATCCTGGGGAATGCCGCAAGGGTACAAACAAATGCTTCATATGCGAACAAGAGGGACACAAGGCCTTTACCTATCCTACCAAGGCCTCGGCACCTTCTCAGCAGCCGATACCGTACCAGAGTACCCCTGCACAGCTGCACTATATGCAAGCCGCACTGGAAGGTCCTCAAATCAGTCAAGGCGGATTGGAGGCCCCGCCGGTTACTATGAACGCCAGGGTTTTCTTTCTAACAAAAGAAGATGCGGCAAATGCTTCCACCGTTGTCACAGGTCAGATAATTATTTACAGTCAGCATGCTACTGATTTATTTGATACTGGGGCAACACATTCCTACATTTCCATGATATATGCTAAGAAGATAGACATACCCTTACAAGTTCTAAACTGCAAGTTTTTAACAGCCCTACCCTCGGGAGAGACAATGGCATCCACCCACCAGTTGCGTGTCGTACCAATCAGAATCGCAGAAAGGGAACTCTATTGCGACCTGATAGTACTCAACATGCAAGACTTCGATGTAATACTGGGTATGGATTTCCTAAGCAAATACGGTGCTTTCATCGAGTGCCGTAAACGCAAAGTGGTCTTCCAGCCTGAGGCAGAAACCATGTTCGAATTTATTGGAGAGCCAAGGAAAAGAACCGGGAAATTCTTATCGGCTCTCGAGGCGCAGAAAATGTTGGACAAGGGATACACTGGTTTTCTAGCACATGTGGTCAGTACAGAACAGGCAACGGACCAGAAGCTGGAAGATGTCAGAATAGTATGCCATTATCCAGAAGTATTCCCGGATGAGTTACCAGGATTAGCCCCTGACAGAGAGGTTGAATTCGAAATTGAACTGATTCTTGGTACAAATCCGATCTCCAAGGCACCCTACCATATGGCGCCGGCCGAGTTAATGGAACTGCACGGACAACTACAGGAGCTACTCAACAAGGGATTTATTCGCCCTAGTCACTCTCCATGGGGAGCTCCGGTATTATTTGTCAAGAAGAAGGACGGCATGATGCGCCTGTGTATCGACTATAGAGCGCTAAACAACGTGACAATCAAGAATAGGTAAGAACATGATGGTGAAGTAATTTACTGAAGGTCAAAACCTGAACTATGTGTAAACAATGTTAGGTACCCCCTTCTACGGATCGACGACCTATTAGACCAACTGAAGCGAGCTACCGTATTTTCGAAGATTGATCTCAGATCGGGCTACCATCAAGTAAAAGTCAAGCTAGACGATATTCCGATAATGGCCTTCTGGACCAGATACAGGCATTATGAGTTCGTCGTGATGCCTTTCAGAGTGACTAATGCTCCCGCAAAGTTTATGGAACTGATGAATCGGGTATTCTCGGCTTTCCTCGACAAGTTTGTGATCGTCTTCATCGACGATATCCTTATCTACTCGAGAAATCAAGAAGAGCATGCCGAGCACCTGAAGATAGTACTACAGATTCTTCGGGAACAGAAATTGTATGCCAAGTTCTCCAAATGCGAATTCTGGCTGGACCAAGTGTCCTTTCTCGGTCATATTATTTCCAAAGATGGAGTCATGGTTGACCTGAAGAAGATTGAGGCCGTCAGTAACTGGAGCAGGCCCAAGAATGCTAGCGAGATTAGGAGTTTTCTCGGATTAGCGGGATATTACCAGAAATTCGTAGAAGACTTCTCCAGAATCGCAGCACCGATGACGGTTCTCACCAAGAAGAACAAGGAATATTTATGGAGAGACGAATGCGAGAAGAGTTTCTTGGAGCTGAAAAGAAGACTTACATGTGCTCCAATCCTGACTCTTCCAGAAAATGACAAGGGATTCGATATGTACAGCGATGCCTCCAGATTGGGACTCGGAGCTGTACTGATGCAGAATGGTAAAGTCATTGCCTACGCCTCTAGGCAACTGAAGGAACATGAAAGGAACTATCCCACTCACGACTTAGAATTGGCAGCCGTGGTCTTTGCTCTGAAAATATGGAGACACTATCTATATGGAGCACAGTGCAAGATTTATACAGATCACCAGAGTCTGCGATATTTCTTCACTCAGAAGGACCTCAATATGCGACAACGTTGATGGCTGGAACTCGTAAAAGACTATGACTGCAAGATCTTCTATTACCCAGGCAAAGTAAACAAGGTGGATGATGCACTCAGCAGAAAGTCTAGTGCCACCTTAATGTCCTTATCAGTATTGTCCCGACCGCTGGAGAAGGAAATTATGAGCTACAGGATTGAGGTCATTTCCGGACAACTTTCGGCCTTGGCAATTATGCCGGCACTATTCAACGACATACTGGAGAAGCAAAATGGTGATCCAAGTCTTCAGAAGGTTAAACAGGAAATTCTTGAAGGCAAAGGCGATGATTTTCGTATCGCCGATAATGGGGTAATATACCTTAGGGATCGACTCTGTATCCCTAATGATCCGGAACTACAAAAGATGATTTTGGAGGAGGCTCACGGAACCCCCTATTCTATGCACCCGGGATCCACCAAGATGTACCAAGATCTGAAGATAAGGTTTTGGTGGTCCGGTATGAAGAGGGATGTAGCTCAGCACGTCAGTACCTGCCTTACCTGCCAGCAAGTCAAAGCGGAACACCAGAGGCCTGGAGGAGTTCTGCAACCGATCCAAATTTCAGAATGGAAATGGGAAGACATTTCTATGGATTTCATCTCAGGTCTTCCCCGAACTACAAATGGATACGACGCTATATGGGTTATCGTCGACAGATTGACGAAGTCAACCCATTTCCTGGCAATCAAGATGACATATTCGATTGAGCAACTGGCTCAATTGTATGCTAAGGAAATCATCAGACTGCATGGCATTCCCAAGACCATCATTTCAGATAGAAATGGCCGCTTCACATCGCAATTTTGGGAATGTGTTCATAAAACTCTCGACACAAAGCTGCGTTTCAGTACCGCCTTTCATCCTCAGACTGATGGGCAAACAGAAAGAGTAAATCAAGTACTGGAGGACATGCTACGAGTTTGTGCCCTGGATTTCAAAGGGAGCTGGTGTCGATACTTATGTCTACCGAAATTCGCTTACAATAATAGCTACCAAGCTACTATCGGAATTGTTGGGACCAGGTACATGTTGATAAGGATACGGGTTCGTAAATTTTAAAATATTTACGTGCAGCGGAAGAATTAGCATAAATAATTTCTCAAATTATTTTTATCACGTATGTAGCATGCAACCTTATGATGTGTGGGCATGATCATAAATTAAAATTTTGTGAAAAAGTAAACTAATTTACTTTGTACCTCTCGTAACTCGAAGAAAGGGACGAGATCCAACCGTAGCGTCCCTTGGAAGCTCCGCCTCTATTCGCGTCCACGCCGAGTTCTCTTCGGGATGACTTCGCAAAGTCACGAGTTTTGTGCCGACGAGAACTACTAGATTCTCTAAAGGCACAACTAGAAGATCAAGAGAGAAGAAAGGAAACTAACCACCAAGAAAACGGAATCTAAATTCCGAGAAGGGAAGGAAGGAGTCGCGATCCGCTTCTTCTTCTTCGGGATGTTCTTGGTGGATGAAGCTCTCGGCCACCCTTGGGATGTGCGCCGACCCTAGGGGAGGAGAGAGAGCCGACCCTAGAGAGAGAGGGCGCCGGCCCTAGAGAGAGAGAGAGTTAGAGAGAGAGAGAGAGGGAGCTACTAATCTCTTGATTACTCTATTGGAATTAAAGGCTTGCCTTTGGTTCCTTTATATAGTAGCATCTCCCTTGCTAAGTCTCCCTCTTAACGGAATTTTCATAAAAAATTTATCCTATAAATTTTCTTAAGAATTATTCCGTTTAAAGCCAAGTTTTATTATAACTAACTTTATAATAAAACAAATACATCTCTCCTTTTATTATGGAATAAATTTTACAAGAAATTTATAAACTTTCTTATTATGGAAAAATCAATTCAAAATTGATTTTATAAAATTAAAATAAACCATTCCATGGATCATTTTAATTTCCATAAAAAAGAATAAATTTCTATAAATTTATTTATATAAATTTCTTTATACAAAATTTATTTATCCATAATTTATAAAACAAATTGCGCTAGATTTATTTTATTAATTAAACCAACTAAATTGGTTTTCTCCCCTTTTAATGGCCGGTCAAAACAAAGGGGTTTGGCACCCTCTTTGGCCGGCCAAACCGAGCCGAACCGATCGCGAATTAAACTCATTTAATTCGCCTAATAAGTCTTCAAAAGACTTAGCCATTTTAAGTTTCCGTTGCGCCTCTGATTAACTCAGATTCGACTTATTTCTCTTGATTGGAAAATCCAATTTTCAACTCATTTTAAATCCCTCGGATTACTCGTAGTGCGTGTGACTAAATAGGCTTTCAATTTATGTTGGCCGTCTATAATCAACTAATTATAGAACGATCATGAGTGGCACCTAGTAGTACATCATGACCCCCAATTAATCGAAAGATCAACGGTTGACCTCAGAAATTATTCTGAAACCCTTCAGCAGCTCTAATGAATCATGCCTCATTCCCTTCACCATCTTATACCCACTTGGTTCAGGACATGGTCTGTTTGTGTCAGTCCCCACTAGACTGACTACGTCACACCTAGCCCAAGTAGTGTCTTTCTCGTCCTTTGGATTTCTAATTACTCTCATGTATTTAAGAGACTCATACTCTAAACATGACATGCTCTGGCCAGAGTCTTTGAGTAACAATCCGACGATAGGCCTGGGTATACATCTCCTCGCAAGGAGTGGTGAATCCTTTGTAGGCTGTTCAAACATCTTCGGGCACTTCGGCTTATACCCAATCATCCTGGGTCCACACCTCCTTGGAGATGCTTGCTTAAGATGTTAAAGTATAAGTCTCCATGACCAAGATGACTTGAACACTGCAAGTCAAAGGAACATCGCACTTAAGCTGCGGTAAGGACTTCACTGACATGTCTATGTATAGACTACCATGTGAAGTTTTACAGCTAGTCACTCCAATGAACTAGTTCCCTTAACTAGCATCCATGTTTATCTCCGGACATCCCAATGTCACCAGCCAGTGAGAATCATCTGATTAGAGAATAACCCATGCTATTCTCAACAGAATTGATAGTGTCCATATTTATCAATTCATCGACTAGGGATATTTTCAATAATTCACAATTGCACATGTAGAGATAATCACTAGTTGTGATTCCATCACAAATTCTCTCGTGCTGTGAATTGTATTGTGGACATTCAGTAGATGAGTTTAAGATCCCAATCAAATACACAAACATGTATACTCAAATAGTAAATTTTCATTTATTAAAATATATGTTTACAATCATAAGGCGATTGCCTTAGGACACTTCTCTCATATCACTAACAAACTCCCACTTGGCCTAATGCCAATCGCTACGGTATCCAATACCACAGGATCTAACATGACCCTCAAACTTGCTCTGAGGCAAGACCTTAGTTAAAGGATCCGCTAAATTCCTTTCAGTGGGAATTTTCTCAATTTGTATATCATTCCAACTTATAATCTCTCTGATCAGATGATAGCGGCGAAGCACATGTTTGGATCGCTGATGAGACCTTGGTTCCTTTGCTTGTGCAATAGCTCCATTGTTGTCGTAGTAAACTGGCACTGCTTCATCAATGGTTGGAACCACACCAAGTTCGGAGACAAACTTCTTGATCCAGACTGCTTCCTTTGCTGCTTCCGAAGCTGTGATATATTCCGCTTCCGTGGTAGAATCCGCTACGGTGTCTTGTTTGGAACTTTTCCAACTTACTGCGCCTCCATTCAAAGTAAATATGTATCCAGACTGTGATTTGGAGTCATCCTTATCTATCTAAAAACTGGCATCTGTATACCCACGTATTACCATATCTCCTTCTCCATATATTAGGAATACATCTTTAGTTCTTCTTAAGTACTTAAGGATTGTCTTAACAGCCGCCCAATGATCCATTCCTGGATCCGACTGGTATCTTCTAGTGACGCTCAGGGCATACGATACATCGGGCCTAGTACACAACATAGCATACATGATAGATCCTATCGCGGATGCATAAAGAATCTTATTCATGCAAATCCTCTCATCTTCTGTGCGCGGACACATAGACTTTGAAAGGTTGATCCCATGCTTGATGGGAAGGTAACCTTTCTTGGATTCCGACATGCTAAACCTTTTTAGCACTCGGTCTATATATGTAGACTGCGGAAGACCAAGCAACCGTTTTGATCTATCTCTATAGATTCTAATCCCAAGGATATAGGTTGCTTCTCCCAGGTCTTTCATGGAGAAAGTTTTGGACAACCAAATTTTAACTGTTTGTAAGACTGATATATCGTTTCCTATAAGTAAGATGTCATCGACATATAATACTAGGAATACGACAACACTCCCACTAACCTTCTTGTACACACAAGGTTCATCAGGATTTTGTGGAAATCAAACTCTTTGATTGTCTCATCAAAACGGATATTCCAGCTCCTTGATGCTTGCTTCAGTCCATATATAGATCGTCGAAGCTTGCATACTTTGGTTTTATCAACCGATGTGAAACCTTCAGGTTGTATCATGTATACATCCTCAAGCAGGTTTCCATTAAGAAAAGCTGTTTTCACATCCATTTGCCATATCTCATAATCATAATGAGCTGCTATGACTAGGAGCATCCGAATGGATATAAGCATAGCTATTGGCGAATAGGTTTCGTCATAATCAATTCCTTGTTTTTGACGATATCCTTTTGCCACTAATCTTGTAACGAATCGGAAAATTCTCTTAATATTTTCTTAAAATATTGAGCATGTCTAGATAATTTTCTGAGGGACCTAGAAATATTAATATATAATTTGGCCTAGAAATCCATATTTTCTCATTTAATTTGAGAAGTTAAGTACTAATGGGCCTTATATGGGCTTTTCGGTACAATAATTATTGGAGAATTTTAGATAGAAATTTATATAAATATAAAGGGATTTTAATGAGAAATATTAACATAATTATGGGGGAATTTTTAAGGAATTTTCAGAATTTTGGGGGAAAATAATATGAAAATACAAGGAAAAATAAAATAAAAATAAGGTGCATGGGCCAAGGATTGAACCTTGGACCTCTTGTACAACCATGTATGCTTCAACCAACTCATCTAGCAATGGAATGTTATAAGGGAATGACATGGAGATTGGTTAAGGCTTAGGAGAAGATGAAGGGTCATGGAGAGACTCTTCATTTACCTCCTTAATGGGTGATAAAGAGGGGGGTTTGGGAGTTTCTTTCTTCCTTCCATCAATTGCATTTTCTCTCCTCCTCCTTCCTCATTCTAGCTGAACACCTCAAAGGGAGTTCTCCCTTAGAAAAAATTCCACCAAGGCTTCATCTCCAAGATCTAAGGTTTTCACAAGAGTACAAGGGCTAAGGGTGGTCAAGAGGCAACAAGATTTCCATCCTTCTCTCAAATCTAAGGTTTATAATCAAGATCAACCAAGGTAAGACTCCCTCACCTGTGGTATAATAGTTCCTTAAGTTTTTAGCATGATATATTAGTTGGTTTTTGAGATTTGATGTTGAAAGAAAGAAAACCAAGGACCCTAGTTTTCCAAGTTTCAGCCACTAGGTTTTTGGGTCCATGATGATGCTAAAAATCTTCATAATGTTGTCTAATGTGTTCTCATGATGTTTAGAGATTAAATGTAATTTTTGGAGAATTTTGGGGTACCCTAGGATCCCCTAGGGTTTCGGCCATCCCATGAATCCATGGGTAGAGTTGAACTTAAACCCTCAAGCATGTGGTTTGTGTGTTATCATGATATAAGGGAGATTGAGGGTGGCTTATGTGAACTTTTACAAGGCTTTGTGACCCCCACAAGTTTCGGCCAAGTTGGACCTAGGGCAAACAGTTAGGGATTTCCCTCTAGCAAGGGTCCCAATGGCTTCATGGTAGAGTATGTTTGGTGTTAATGTTTGATTGGGGATTTTATGGAATTTTTCCATGAACCCATGGCCTTGTAGGGTTTCGGCCAGCACATGGAAAGAGGGCTAAAGGTTAGGGATAAACCTAATTATGAGCCCTAATGGCCTCCCATGGTCTTATAAGTAAAGTATGGTTGGTTCCTTACCTTATGCTATTTTACATGATTAATTGAATGATGGAATCTAGCCCTATATGTTTCCGCCAAGCAAAGGAATTTAGGGTTTGGAAGGAGTTAGGGTTCAATGAATGATGGTTTATGCTTACCATGAAGTATATATATGTATAGGTTCAAGCATGTGGTAGAAATCATGTTACCAATAACCCTAAGTTTAAGCACCATGTTTTATGTTTTATGTTTTATATTTATGATTGGATGCCATGCTTAATAGGGTTTATTATGAATGTCTTATGTTGTATGCCATGTAATTGAATGATAAGTAGAATGTTATGGAAATCCTACCTATGCATGCTTAAGATAGATACCATGCTTAGGCAAGAAATGTAATGTGTACCTTATGTATCATGATCATACAAGCTCTATGTAGTAGGATAAATATCTATGAAAAAACATGTCATGTTTGATGCAATGCTTACCTTCTATGTTATGATCATACAAGTACTAAAAATATGAATGATGTTTAGGTATGCATGCCATGTTTATGTAGGAAGATGTATGCCATGTTGTATGAATAATGATGTATGCCATGTTGTATGGATAATGATGCATGCCATGTTAAATGAATAAAGACTCATGCCATGTTTATGAAAGAAGATGCATACCATGTTTATGAATGAAGATAATGCTCATGCCTTCTAGGCATCATGATGTTATGCAATAAGTATGAATAATGAAAGGACAAGCATGTGTTAAGTCATGCTTTATGTAACATGGTTATGCTATGAATGTTTTATGAATAAGTAAACATGTAAAGTATTTTACTTTATGAATGGGCTTGTACCGGACCGAAGTATGGGTCCAAGAGATGGGCACCTTAAGAACGCCCCGGTTATGGACTACCGAAGCTGTCCACAGTTCTGGCACTACCGGAGCTGTGCAACAGGGATGGGCTCCTTAAGAACGCCTCGGTTCGGGGACTACCGACTATGCTGTCCTTACCCTAGTAGGTCGGGGCTCGCTACCTCGGACTTGCTAGGGATGCGAGCTATGATGTATGTATGTGGTACAAGCCGGGGACCCCAATGATATGATGATTATGTTTAAGCATTTAAAAGTATGTTTTAAAAGTTAAGCATACTTATGTATATGCATTCCACTCATGCATTCATTCATGTTATGCATTATGCTATGTTGATAGGATTTTATGCTTACACTTTATGTTAAGAAATATGCATGAGAATAAATGATCTATGCCATGATTATGTTAAGAAGATGTTCATATGCTATGATAGGAAGTATGCTTATGTTTAGGTCATACAGGTTGTTTTACACCTTATGGACATGTTTATACCATGTATTATGCCATGTCAAGAATGTTTAGGATGTTATGTTTATCCCATGAATTATGCCATGAATGGTTAGGATGTTATGTTTATCCCATGAATTATGCCATGAATGTTTAGGATGTTATGTTTATACCATGAATTATGCCATGCCAGGAACATTAATTATGTTTATGCTTATGCCATATAGTATGCCATGTTTAGAATGTTATTATGTTATGTTCATGCCATGTATTATGCCATGCTTAGAATGTTTACTATGTTTACGTTTATGCCATGTCTTATGCCATGCTAGGAATGTTCATTTATGTTTATGTTCATGCCATGGTATGTATACGATAAGTGATTCAAGATGTTATGTGCTAAGTAGAGCACCAAGTATGTTAATGTTTCATGTGCTCATTATGAGATGATGAATGGTTTTTGTGAGTAGGAAAGAGTCTTACTAAGCCTGTGTGCTTATAGTCTTATTTCCTTATACCGCAGATCATTCAAGGGGACAATGATGGAAGCAGCAGGAGGGCAAGAATGCATGTGTGTGGTAGTGACTTGGACCAGGAAACCATACGTTTACCGTTTATGCTAGAACTTTACTTTGGTCACTTATATGCTTGAATGCGTGAATAATGACTTATGGAACTCTATGATGTGATGTTAAGTATGACATGATATGACACGATATGATGTTTAAGTATGAAGTCAATATGCCGAGTTCCATGTCATTATGTTATGAATGATAGTAGGGCATGTATGTGCAAGAATTAAGTTATTCCGCTGCCTTATGTTATCTACATGCCCTAAGCATGTTAACGTAACGCCGCTCTAAGAAGAAAAAAAAAGCGGGCATTACAAATCTAGCTTTAAAGGTAACAACATTACCTTCCATGTCGGTTTTCTTCTTGAAAACCCACTTGCACCCTATGGGCTTAATCCCTTCAGGTGGGTTAACCAAGTCCCATACTTGATTTTCGTACATGGAATCCATTTCCGACTTCATGGCTTCAAGCCATTTGTCCCTTTCTGAATTTTTCAGAACATCTTCATAACTGATAGGTTCGTCATCGCTTATGAGTAGCACGTCATTCGATTCACTTATGAGAAATCCGTATCTCTCTGGAATATTGTGTGTCCTATTAGACCTACGAAGAGGTGGTGTTGTTTTAGGTTCAACTGATAGCTCATCATTATGAGTTATTGGTTGTGGGTCTAGACTAGGTGTCTCTGTAATGTCTATTGGAGTTTCTTAAACTTCATCAAGTTTAATGCCACTCCCACTGTTTTCTTGTAAAAGAAATTCTTTTTCCAGAAATACAGCATGCCTTGAAACAAACACCTTTTGTTCCAAGGGATGATAGAATTGGTAACCCTTTGCTTCCTTAGGGTATCCAATAAATAGACATTTATCAGACTTACCATCCAATTTGTCTGATACAGTCCGCTTCACATAAGCAGGACAACCCCATATCTTAAGGTGAGTTAAGTGAGGTTTCTTACTATTCCATGTCTCATATGGAGTAGTTGAGACTACCTTGGTCGGGACTCTGTTTAGCAAGTAAACAGCTGTCTTTAGTGCATAGCCCCAAAAGGATTTTGGAAGAGTTGCATGATTCATCATAGACCTAACCATGTCCATCAAGGTTCGGTTGCACCTCTCAGATACACCATTATGCTGTGGTGTATATGGCGGAGTCCATTGGGACAATATCCCATTGTCCCTAAGATAATCTTGAAACTCTTGACTTAAGTATTCACCACCCCGATCGGATCGAAGTATCTTAATACTTTTGCCAAGCTGTTTTTCTACTTCATTTCTGAACTCTTTGAATTTCTCAAAAGCTTCAGATTTGTGTTTCATCAAGAACACATACCCGAATCGTGAGTGATCATCGATAAAGGTGATGAAGTTGCTATAGCCTCCTTGTGCAAGAGTTGACATTGGTCCACATACATCAGTATGTATCAGACCAAGCAATTCTCCCACTGGATTACCTTTTCCGAAAAAGGGTAATTTGGTCATCTTGCCTTTTAAGCATGATTCGCATGTATCAAATGAACCGGGTTCAAATGATTCCAAAATTCCACATCGGTGTAATTTGGTCATGCGTTTCTTACTTACATGGCCAAGACGGCAATGCCAAGTGTAGGAGTCTATTCGATTATCTATTCGAGCACGTTTGTTGCTAACTTCGATATTGAAAATGTCACTGGATAAATCTAACGTGTAGATTCCATTGCACAAAGTTCCATTCCCATAAAGGACGCCATTTAAAGTTATGTAACAACAATTGTTACTAAAAGTTAAATGATAACCCTTTTCATTCAAACATGAAATAGATACAATGTTCTTTATTAACGAAGGAACAAAATAACAATTATCCAATTCTAAAACACATCCAGTATGGAGCTTTAGCAAATATGTTTCGATGGCAACAGCAGCAATCTTTGCTCCATTTCCAACTCGCAAATTCGCTTCTCCCTTGACGAGTCTTCTTCTATTCCTTAGCCCCTGTATGTCATTACATATATGTGAGCTACACCCAGTATCAAGTACCCAGGTATTTGAGGAAATAGAGAGACATTCAATAACGAAGATACCTGAAGAGGATGGGGCATCGGATGCCTTATTCTTCAAGGACTCAAGATAAACCTTGCAGTTTCTTCGCCAGTGACCCTCCTTGCCACAATGATGGCAAGTGCCTTTTGGTTTCTTTTCAGTCTTTTTGGCCTTTTTCTTCTTTCCTTTATTCTGTTCTTTGGCTTTCCTCTTAGAACCTTTCTTCGAGGAACCAACTAACAGTACTGTCTTTTGATCCTGCTTTACAGAAGGCTCTACAGTCTTCAGTAGGTTGTGCAACTCAGGAATGGTAGTCTCCAGCTTGTTCATCCGATAGTTCATCACAAATTGTGAATAACTTTTGGGCAAACAATGCAGAATTAAGTCAATACTTAGTTCATGATCCATTGCAAAACCGAGTGTGTTCAGTCGCTCAATGTACCCCAACATCTTTAACACAAACTGTGAGGCAGAAGTGCCTTCTTGCATCTTAGAGGTGAAGAGGAGTCTGGAGACTTCGAACCTTTCGGATCTCGCCTGCTCTTCGAACAACTCATGAAGATGGAAGATGATGGTATAAGCATCCATATGCTCATGCTGCTTTTGCAACTCAGGTACCATAGAGGCTAGCATAATGCAACTCGCAAGTTCAGAATCGGTCACATGTTTCTGATAGGCCACTAACTGGTCTGGAGTTGCACCCTCTGGTGGACGGTTGGGAAGTTGATCTTCAATGACATAAGCAAGCTTCTCTGCCTTGAGGACTATCCTCAGGTTTCGAAGCCAGTCCATGAAGTTTGGCCCAATTAATTTATTGGTGTCCAAAATGGAACGCAGATTCAAAGAAGACATCATCGAGTGATTAACCTAGAAATACAAATTGAGCTTATGTGAGAAGATGATAAAGAATGTATCAACATACATTAATAAAATCCTATTTATTTTTCAAATTGAATAACCCTTTTTATCAATTCGGGAGATTGTAGGAACATCTCCAAATAGGTTGATATCCAACCATAGATAAAAACAACCATGGCTGTGGCCATCAAGTTATTCTTAGCTATGAAGGTAGGTAATTATACCGATTACACATCACATATATGTAACTATCATATTATGCTATCAACTAATTGAATGTTTGCATAAATCATTGGGTTGTTAACTCATTAACAAGTATGTAACAATATACATAACACCTAACTGCACCTCTCTTTACATCGACCTTGGCTATGGCACAACAAATCGATGCTCCAAGCTTAAGGCTGACCCATTAATCAAGAAATAGTTTTAATATGGTTGGAGCTCATTCAACCGCTTAGTCAGGCTTGGATGTGTCCAACAATAAAAACTAAGGATTGACCTCTGACTCCAACTATATTATTCATAAACTAATTCCACGGTTTGAACATATTGAGGTTCAAGCCGGGCATGGATGTGTCCATCAACCCAAACAAGAAACAAAACTCCGATTCTAACCATATTAATGGAAGGTGTTGGCCTTAATATTTTGTAAGGGGTTTTGGGTCTCATCCTTTCTTTTCAAAGCACATTCATGACATATAATTATGTCATGACTAACGATTTCCTTAATAAAGTATGTATGTGACTTAATTTATCAAGTCTCATTAATTGAATTAGGAACCGGATTTCCTAATTCTAATTTCATACTTTATTCAAGGAATTATTTTGGGAAACAATTTCCTAAATTGTCATAATCAATTACGGAAATAATATGTTTAAGACTTTGATTTCTCTAAATCAAACATAATTAAATTAAGAGACAATTCCCTTAATTCAACCACATATTATTTTCATGAAAATCTCATTTAAGAAAACTCTATAGGAATCCATTTTCCTAATTAATTTTGGAGACAACAATATGTAAGAGCATCACCTCTTAAATCATATTTTATTCATGGATTTAATTAATTACAACAAATTATTTTCTAAGGGTGGCTCCCCGAGGCTCAGATACCCAAAGAAAAGTAATTTGTCGTAAATCCAATTTGGTCTGCTTCGGAAGCGTAACCAAATTAAACATGACAATTTCATTTAAAATTGGGAAATTAAATTACAACAACTAACTTTAAATTGGACGGCTCCCCGAGACTCAATCCAAAATAAAGAATTTTGTTGACAATTTAAAAACCAATTCAAATTTAATTGTCAATTAATTGTCCATAAATTTGTCTAGACTTTCTTGAAAGAAAGTGCCCAAAATTGTGAGATTTCATAATAGGTTTTCAGAATAATTGTAAGTTTCTGGTACTAAGAAAAATTACATATTTCCAAAATTGGAAAATTTTTAAAATACAAAAATTTCCAAAATTGAAAAGTTTCCAAAGATGGGAAGTTTTCACAATTATTATAAAATTTTAGAAATTAGAAAATTTCAAAAGTTTACGAAATTTCATGAGGATTTCCAAACTTAGAAATTTCTAAATCTAAAATTTATTATAATTGGAAAGTTTCCATAATTGAAAAATTTTCCAAAATTGAGATCATAACAATGTTTTCCGCAAAACAATTATATGATTATGCCGAACACTAACCGGCTCTGATACCACTATTGGGACCAGGTGCATGTTGACAAGGATACGGGTTCGTAAATTTTAAAATATTTATGTGCAGCGGAAGAATTAGCATAAATAATTTCTCAAATTATTTTTACCACATATCTAGCATGCAACCTTATGATGTGTGGATATGATCATAAATTAAATTTTTGTGAAAAAGTAAACTAATTTACTTTGTACCTCTCGTAACTCGAAGAAAGGGACGAGATCCAACCGTAGCGTCCCTTGGAAGTTCCGCCTCTATTCGCGTCCACGCCGAGTTCTCTTCGGGATGACTTCGCAAAGTCATGAGTTTTGTGCCGACGAGAACTACTAGATTCTCTAAAGGCACAACTAGAAGATCAATAGAGAAGAAAGGAATCTAACCACCAAGAAAACGGAATCCAAATTCCGAGAAGGGAAGGAAGAAGTCGCGATCCGCTTCTTCTTCTTCGGGATGTTCTTGGTGGATGAAGCTCTCGGCCACCCTTGGGATGTGCGCCGGCCCTAGGGGAGGAGAGAGAGCCGACCCTAGAGAGAGAGGGGCACCGGCCCTAGAGAGAGAGAGAGTTAGAGAGAGAGAGAGAGAGCTACTAATCTCTTGATTACTCTATTGGAATTAAAGGCTTGCCTTTGGTTCCTTTATATAGTAGCATCTCCCTTGCTAAGTCTCCCTCTTAACGGAATTTTCATAAAAAATTTATCCTATAAATTTTCTTATGAATTATTCCGTTTAAAGCCAAGTTTTATTATAACTAACTTTATAATAAAATAAATACATCTCTCATTTTATTATGGAATAAATTTTACAAGAAATTTATAAACTTTCTTATTATGAAAAAATCAATTCATAATTGATTTTATAAAATTAAAATAAACCATTCCATGGATCATTTTAATTTCCATAAAAAAGAATAAATTTCTATAAATTTATTTATATAAATTTCTTTATATAAAATTTATTTATCCATAATTTATAAAACAAATCGCGCTAGATTTATTTTATTAATTAAACCAAATAAATTAATTTTCTCCCCTTTTAATGGCCGGCCAAAACAAAGGGGTTTGGCAACCTCTTTGGCCTGCCAAACCGAGCCGAACCGATCGCGAATTAAACTCATTTAATTCGCCCAATAAGCCTTCAAAAGACTTAGCCATTTTAAGTTTCCGTTGCGCCTCTGATTAACTCAGATTCGACTTATTTCTCTTGATTGGAAAATCCAATTTTCAACTCGTTTTAAGTCCCTCGGATTGCTCGTAGTGCGTGTGACTAAATAGGCTTTCGATTTATGTTGGCCGTCTATAATCAACTAATTATAGAACGATCATGAGTAGCACCTAGTAGTACATCATGACCCCCAATTAATCGAAAGATCAACGGTTGACCTCAGAAAGTATTCTGAACAGCTCTAATGAATCGTGCCTCATTCCCTTCACCATCTTATACCCACTTGGTTCAGGACATGGTCTGTGTGTGTCAGTCCCCACTAGGCTGACTACGTCACACCTAGCCTAAGTAACGTTCTCTCATCCTTTGGATTTCTAATTACTCTCATGTATTTAAGAGACTCATTCTCTAAACATGACGTGCTCTGGCTAGAGGCTTTGAGTAACAATCCGACGATAGGCCTTGGGTATACATCTCCTCGCAAGGAGTGGTGAATCCTTTGTAGGCTGTTCAAACATCTTCGGGCACTTCGGCTTATACCCAACCATCCTGGGTCCACACCTCCTTGGAGATGCTTGCTTAAGATGTTAAAGTATAAGTCTCCATGACCAAGATGACTTGAACACTGCAAGTCAAAGGAACATCGCACTTAAGCTGCGGTAAGGACTTCACTGACATGTCTATGTATAGACTACCATGTGAAGTTTTACAGCTAGTCACTCCAATGAACTAGTTCCCTTAACTAGAATCCATGTTTATCTCCGGACATCCCAATGTCACCAGCCAGTGAGAATCAGCTGATTAGAGAATAACCCATGCTAGTCTCAACAGAATTGATAGTGTCCGTATTTATCAATTCATCGACTAGGGATATTTTCAATACTTCACAATTGCACATGTAGAGATAATCACTAGTTGTGATTCCATCACAAATTCTCTTGTGCTGTGAATTGTATTATGGACATTCAGTAGATGAGTTTAAGATCCCAATCAAATACACAAACATGTATACTCAAATAGTGAATTTTCATTTATTAAAATAAATGTTTACAATCATAAGGCGATTGCCTTAGGACACTTCTCTCATATCACTAACAGGAATGACACCTTATGAAGCGTTATATGGACGGAGATGTAGGTCTCCAATCTG